>ONZH01014996.1:0-20696 GCA_900303285.1 Rhinella marina | reverse complement strand
GTCTTATGATACGGAGACTTTTATGAGAGCGGCTTTTTTAGCTCCTCAGAAGCTGCAGCCTCCGATGAGAATGATTAAAGCACAATGATAAGTATTCCGCTGTACAGACATCATAAACAGGCGGCACATAATAACTCTGCTGGCAGTCGCCCCTCCGGAGTCTACTCCATGACTGATGAGGCATTCTGGGTAATACAATATATCCTGACTCGCTCATTATTACAGAAGAGTTTATACAAAGCCACGCGCCGGTCCACAGATCTCGTACCTGCTGCGAGACCATCCATGTCGGGTAATTACTGGACCAAAACTTCCAACCTTCTGCTCTTTTACTATAATTGTCAGATGTGCTCAGGCACTACTATAGCGGGCATATGCTGCACTGATACTGTGGGTAGGCTTACACAATGTCACAGGTACTGTTATGTGGCTGACACTATAATACATGTACTACTACAGTATGTGGCTGATACTACTATACAGTCACTGCTATATGACTGACACTATTATATAGGCAGTACCATGTGGATGACACTACTATAGGGCTGACACTATCATACAGTCACTGCTATATGACTGACACTATTTTACAAGCACTACTATGTGGCTGACACTATTATATAGGCAGTACCATGACACTAATAGACAGACACTATTGTGTGGTTTTCACTATTATACAGGCACTACTATATAGCTGACAATATTATACAAGTACTACTGGCTTACACTATTATACAGGCACTACTATATAGCTGACACTATTATACAGACACTATTATGTGGCTGGCACTACTATACACAGGCAGACACTACTATGTGGCTGATACAGACACTACTGTATAGTTGACACTATAATACAGGCACTACTATGTGGCTGGACCGATTATAAAGGCTCTACTATATGGATGACACTTTTATACTCCTGTGTGGCTGGTACTATTATACAGACATTAATGTGTGGCTGACTGTACTATACAGGCACTACTGTATGGATAACACTATTATACAGACACTAGAGATGAGTGAATCTATTCGCCGCTTCATAGATTCGATACGAATCTTGGAAATGTTCAGCTGCGAAGCGAATCCGGATTTTTTGAGATTCGCTCTCTTAGATTTTAAAATGTTCTTAAAGCTTTCTACGCATTCGCTACGTACTTGTCCGATAAATTGTACACCAATGCTACGTATACGTTACTTTATACTCTGATGCCTACAAATACAAGTAATTAGTGAACCTTTGCTGTTCGTTATTCGTGCGGCAATAGCCCGGGAAGAAAGCGGTCACCTGACCTAGTGGGCAGGGCTTGCTCTGATTGGCTCAGGCTCGGTAAGCCAGTGACACATCACTTCTGCTGTGACTGCTGAGACGAGCAGAAGCACTGTGTGTGAAGTTCTGAGACACTGAGAACTGTGTTGTTGAAATTGTTCTGGGAATCCATATTACACATCAGGGATACTGCAGGGCAAGTGCAGGGCTAGTAATTAATCAGGCAGGGAGATAGAGACAGGGAGAGAGACAGGGAGAGAGATAGGGAGAGAGACAGGGAGAGAGATAGGGAGAGAAACAGGGAGAGAGACAGGGAGAAAGACAGGGAGAGAGACAGGGAGAGAGACGGGGAGAGAGACAGAGAGAGAGACAGGGAGAGTGACAGGGAGAGAGATAGGGAGAGAGACAGGGAGAGAGACAGGGAGGGAGACAGGGAGGAAGACAGGGAGAGAGACAGGGAGAGAGACAGGGAGAGAGACGGGGAGAGAGACGGGGAGAGAGATAGGGAGAGAGATAGGGAGAGAGACGAAGACTAGCTGCAGGGCCACAGTCAAGTGAAAAATGTCTGGAATGGATAAGCAAAAGGGGTCCAGTTCCAGCCAGACCTCGAGCTCTAAAAAACAGGAGAAGGTGGCACAGGGCAGCAGTGCAAAAGGACAATTAGCCAGAGCTTCTACTTGTAGTATTCGCCATACTTGGCCGTTGTTCCACCAGGCTAACCCACCAAGGCGCAAAACTGTAGTGGAGGAGAAAGTGGATGAGGTAGTGGAGTGGATGGCACGCTCATCTCAGTCTCAGCCGGATGATCTGCTGTCATCTGCTGATACAGTATCCATATGTAGCCAGGGGTCAGACTCAGAGCGTTCCTCCTGCTCCACCATTCCTCTCCAGCAAAGCCTAGCGTCATGCGTGCCGGCGTATTACGCAATCACTAGACAATAGTACGCTGAGGATTCGTACGCAATTTGTACGCTCATGCATACGTGTTCACATAAGTTGCGTACCTTTAACAACTGTACGTTTGTTATTAGTGCGCGAATGTTCGCAAAACACCTCATAATAACGTATGATTCGTACGCAGCTTCTCTGAATAGATTCATATGAGGTACGAATCTTTTGAAAAGTTCGACGAACATTGGGCAAAGCAAATTTTTGATGATTCGCTCATCTCTAACAGACACCACTGTATGGTTGACACTATTACATAGGCACTTATATGACTAGAACATGGTGTTCGGACACTGCTATGTGACTAACTTTTAGACACTACTCTGACTGGAGTATACTGTACTGACACTATTATGTGGGTACTACTTTGGCTGGAGTATACTGTACTGACACTATTATGTGGGTACTACTTTGGCTGGAGTATACTGTACTGACACTATTATGTGGGTACTACTTTGGCTGGAGTATACTGTACTGACACTATCATGTGGGTACTACTTTGGCTGGAGTATACTGTACTGACACTATTATGTGGGTACTACTTTGGCTGGAGTATACTGTACTGACACTATTATGTGGGTACTACTTTGGCTGGAGTATATTGTACTGACACTATTATGTGGGTACTACTTTGGCTGGAGTATACTGTACTGACACTATTATGTGGCACTCTTTGGCTGGAGTATACTGTACTGAACTATATGTGGGCACTACTTTGGCTGGAGTATACTGTACTGACACTATTATGTGGGCACTACTTTAGCTGGGAGTATACTGTACTGACACTATTTGTGGGCACTACTTTAGCTGAGTATACTGTACTGACACTATTAATGTGAGTACTACTTTGGCTGAGTATACTGTACTGACACTATTATGTGGTACTACTTTGGCTGAGTATACTGTACTGACACTATTATGTGGGTACTACTTTGGCTGGAGTATACTGTACGACCACTATTATGTGGGCACTACTTTGGCTGGAGTATACTGTACTGACACTATTATGTGGGCACTACTTTGGCTGGAGTATACTGTACTGACACTATTATGTGGGTACTACTTTGGCTGGAGTATACTGTACTGACACTATTATGTGGGTACTACTTTGGCTGGAGTATACTGTACTGACACTGTTATGCGGGTACTACTTTGGCTGGAGTATACTGTACTGACAGTATTATGTGGGCTACTACTTTGGCTGGAGTATACTGTACTGACACTATTATGTGGCACTACTTGGCTGAGTATTATTGTACTGACACTATTCTGTGGTACTACTTTGGCTGGAGATATACTGTACTGACAGTATTATTGGGTACTACTTTGGCTGGAGTATATTGTACTGACACTATTTGGTGGTACTACTTTGGCTGGAGTATACTGTACTGACACTATCATGTGGGTACTACTTTGGCTGGAGTATACTGTACTGACACTACTGTTATGTGGGTACTACTTGGCTGGAGTATACTGTACTGACACTATTATGGGTACTACTTTGGCTGGAGTATACTGTACTGACACTATTATGTGGGTACTACTTTGGCTGGAGTATACTGTACTGACACATTATGGGTACTACTTTGGCTGGTACTGTGTGGGTACTACTTTGGCTGGAGTATACTGTACTGACACTGTATTATGTGGGCACTACTTTGGCTGGAGTATACTGTACTGACACTATTATGTGGGTACTACTTTGGCTGGAGTATACTGTACTGGGACACTAGTTATGTGTGGGTAACTACTTTGGCTGGAGTATACTGTACTGACACTGTTATGTGGGGGTACTGTACTGACATTATGTACTTTGGCTGGAGTATACTGTACTGACACTGTTATGTGGGCAGTACTTTGGCTGGAGTATACTGTACTGACACTGTTATGTGGGTACTACTTTGGCTGGAGTATACTGTACTGACACTATTATGTGGGTACTACTTTGGCTGGAGTATACTGTACTGACACTATTATGTGGGTACCACTACTGGCTAGAGTATACGGTACAGTCAGTAGTATGAGACTAACCTGATTTTATAGCCGCCACCTTAGCTGAGCCATGCGGCACTGGTATTACTATGTGGCTGATATACTGACCGTAGGGGCGGTGTACCTTCTGTAAGACTGTAGGGGCGGTGTACCTTCTGTAAGACTGTAGGGGCGGTGTACCTTCGGTAAGACTGTAGGGGCGGTGTACCTTCGGTAAGACTGTAGGGGGGTGTACCTTCGGTAAGACTGTAGGGGCGGGTACCTTCGGTAAGCTGTAGGGGCGGTGTACCTTCTGTAAGACTGTAGCGGGGCGGGGTACCTTCTATAAGACTGTAGGGGCGGTGTACCTTCTGTAAGACTGTAGGGGCGGTGTACCTTCTGTAAGACTGTAGGGGCGGTGTACCTTCGGTAAGACTGTAGGGGCGGTGTACCTTCGGTAAGACTGTAGGGGGCGGTGTACCTTCTATAAGACTGTAGGGGCGGTGTACCTTCTGTAAGACTGTAAGGGGCGGTGTACCTTCTATAAGACTGTAGGGGCGGGGTACCTTCTATAAGACTGTAGGGGCGGTGTACCTTCGGTAAGACTGTAGGGGCGGTGTACCTTCTATAAGACTGTAGGGGCGGTGTACCTTCTGTAAGACTGTAGGGGCGGTGTACCTTCTATAAGACTGTAGGGGCGGTGTACCTTCTGATGTGTAGTTGCGGCATTAGATATGTTGGCAAAACCAAAAATGAAATTAGGCAAAGAACTGGAGAACACATCTCTGACATTAGAAAATCGAATGATACACCTATAGCTCGCCACGAATTGGATTGCCACGATGGAAGGGTCCATTCACACATCCGGAAAACGGGTGCAGATCCATTCATTTTCAATAGGGCGGCATAATTAGCCACTTAAAGAAGAACTACCGCAAAAAAATGTATTCCATGTCCTGCTAGAAATGTACATGATGTAATCTGTAGTGAATGTTATTTTCTTACCAGTGTCTGTTTGTGAGTTATATCTCCCTGATGCTTCTCATCTGTGTCATGTGACCAGGAATCAGACCCACCAGATAACACAGCATCTTATGTGTGGACAGGAAGTCTATTTCTCTATGTATTCCTATGGGAGCCTCACTTTCAGTCTCATAGGAATAAATAGAGAAGTGACTGGCTTCCTGTCCTGGGTCAGTGGAGTTGGAAGATTACATTCACTACAGATTATATCATGCACTTTTCTAATAGGTCAGAGAGTAAAAAAGTTTGCAGGAGTTCTACTTTAAGTCTCGGGCGTTCACGCGGCCGCTCCCGGCCATCATAGCGCCGATACCTATACCACAGTTATGCTGCTGTACTGAGGCAGCGATCTCTCTAATGTGCTCCTGATGATGTGCGGGGTTCCACACGCACAGAAACGCATTGAGCCTTCTTTCTGACAGTTAGATGTAGTCTTATATGTTACTGTTCTGCTCGTCAGTGTAACTCCCTGATTCGCTCCTGTACACTCACTATGCTCCTGGCGCTGCCTGCACGTTCCCACTATAATGGTGGACAAAGGAATGAAACCTTCTGGATAAGAACGAGATTTCCGAGGCTTCACTTGAGGATGAAGAAGATCAAACAGCGTCATCTTGAAGGAGATCGAGGGACGGAGGAGATACGGCGCTGGTTGTTATTCCAACAGAGATGTATCTCCAGCTGCTCAAAACCACTGGAGACACATGCACTGTAGAATACACCCAGGCCACAGGGCTTCTCTCCGGAAACTTCCAGATACTCTTCAGGCTCCAAGAAGTGGAGATGTGGGGTTCATAGAGATAGATAGATAGATAGATAGATAGATAGATAGATAGATAGATAGATAGATAGATAGATAGATAGATAGATAGATAGATAGATATATATGAGATAGATAGATAGATAGATAGATAGATAGATAGATAATAGATATATATGAGATAGATAGATAGATAGATAGATAGATAGATAGATAGATAGATAGGATAGATATATCCAGGCTCTCCTGCCCCACTAATACTTCCACATGCTGTCCATATAACGCTATAATTCCACACATTACCGCCAATTCAAACCCTAAACATGTATAAGGAGGGAGAATCGGTTGTACTTCCTCGGGCACTGAGGGGGTCACACGATTCTGCCCTCGGGCACTGAGGGGGTCTCACGTTCTGCTCTCGGGCACTGAGGGGGTCTCACGCTCTGCTCTCGGGCACTGAGGGGGTCTCACGCTCTGATCTCGGGCACTGAGGGGGGTCACGACCGCTCTGCTCTCGGGCACTGAGGGGGTCTCACGCTCTGCTCTCGGGGCACTGAGGGGGTCACACGCTCTGCTCTCGGGCACAGAGGGGGTCACACGCTCTGCTCTCGGGCACTGAGGGGGTCACACGCTCTGCTCTCGGCACTGAGGGGGTCACACGCTCTGCTCTCGGGCCACTGAGGGGGTCACACGCTCTGCTCTCGGGCACTGAGGGGGTCACACGCTCTGCTCTCGGGCACTGAGGGGGTCACACGCTCTGCTCTCGGGCACTGAGGGGGTCTCACGCTCTGCTCTCGGGCACTGAGGGGGTCTCACGCTCTGCTCTCGGGCACTGAGGGGGTCTCACGCTCTGCTCTCGGGCACTGAGGGGGTCTCACGCTCTGCTCTCGGGCACTGAGGGGGTCTCACGCTCTGCTCTCGGGCACTGAGGGGGGCTCTGGCAGGGGCCACGCTCTGCTCTCGGGCACTGAGGGGGTCTCACGCTCTGCTCTCGGGCACTGAGGGGGTCTCACTCTCTGCTCTCGGGCACTGAGGGCGTCTCACGCTCTGCTCTCGGGCACTGAGGGGTCTCACGCTCTGCTCTCGGGCACTGAGGGGTCACACGCTCTCGCTCTCGGGCACTGAGGGGGTCTAAGGGCTCTGCTCTCGGGCACTGAGGGGGTCTCACGCTCTGCTCTCGGGCACTGAGGGGGTCTCACGCTCTGCTCTCGGGCACTGAGGGGGTCTCACGCTCTGCTCTCGGTCACTTGAGGGGGTCACACGCTCTGCTCCTCGGGCACTCAATGGGGTCTAAGGCTCTGCTCTCGGCACTGAGGGGTTCTCACGTTCTGCTCTCGGGCACTGAGGGGGTCTACGCTCTGCTCTCGGTCACTGAGGGGGTCACACGCTCTGCTCTCGGGCACTCAATGGGGTCTAAGGCTCTGCTCTCGGGCACTGAGGGGTTCTCACGTTCTGCTCTCGGGCACTGAGGGGGTCTCACGCTCTGCTCTCGGGCACTGAGGGGGTCTCACGCTCTGCTCTCGGGCACTGAGGGGTTCTCACGCTCTGCTCTCGGGCACTGAGGGGGGTCTAAGGCTCTGCTCTCGGGCACTGAGGGGGTCACACGCTCTGCTCTCGGGCACTGAGGGGTTCTCACGCTCTGCTCTCGGGCACTGAGGGGGTCTAAGGCTCTGCTCTCGGGCACTGAGGGGTTCTTACGTTCTGCTCTTGGGCACTGAGGGGGTCACACGCTCTGCTCTAGGGCACTGAGGGGGTCACACGCTCTGCTGTAGGGCACTGAGGGGGTCACACGCTCTGCTCTCGGGCACTGAGGGGGCCACACGCTCTGCTCTCGGGCACTGAGGGGGTCTCACGCTCTGCTCTCGGGCTGTCAGACAAGCTAACCTAACCCTCAGCACAGTGTGAATTGAGTCAAAATGACAGCAGGGCAGGACTGTGGCTGCAGCTCTGGATGTGACTAGAGTAGAAGTCTCACCACCTACAGGATAAGTAAACCTAAGATGATAGATTAATAAAATGGGGCTCAGCGTCTGACGGACCCCCTGAGCCCCCGCAGATATAGAGCGGACACTGGTTTCTATGGCAATCCCTGGAGTCAGCATCCGTCACTATGACCGGATTATCCCCTTGTTTGGGGGTGAATGCACTTGTCACATTTGTGGCTCCACGTCCGTAGAGCCATTTTTGGGGGCCGGCGCTGACGGATTTCAGTCTTGTCAACAAGATGGAAAATACAGGCTCATGCTGCTCGGCGGGAGGCAGGTGCCCGACAGCTGCCACTGAGCCGCTGCCAATCAGCCTGGCAGCTCGGCTTACAGGGAGTAACATGTCAGCATCTCTCAGGAGCGGAGGAATGTCACAGCCGCCTAATCAACGCCGCAGCGCTCGCCGCACGCCCTGCGTAACCATCCTATCATCAGTCTCTAGGAAAGCTGGGTAACAACCCACAAGGCCGTCCTCACAGACAGCCGCTCAGGAGTCTCAGAAAGCTGGGTGACCATCAGTTTGGCGACCTGAGTGCACACGTATCAGGCGCATTTGACATTCAGGATTCCAGGAGAGCTGGGTGACAATATGGCTTCCATCACAGGTTCCACTGCCCATGGGGGTTGTCACCCAACTTTCCCAGACTCCTGAATGGGGGCTCTTTCTAGGTATCCTGATATTCTACGTCTGCGTCACTAGGCAGATTAGACATTCAGGATTCTAGGAAAGCTGGGTGGTAGCCCCCGCAGGAGCTGTGGGGGGGGGAGGTGGCGTTCTTACATTTACCAGGCTCTGATACAATGTAACACTTCGTATCCGGCCACTTCTGTGTTAACAGCACCGGCTGCTGGCATTGGTGGCGCGACAGATGGCAGCATTTTTCGTGCGGCTGGCGTGCTGTATCCCGGCAACGTGCGAGCGGTGGAATTCTGTTTACTAATCTCCGAGCTGTTTATGTGGCTGTTAGGCTTCCGTCACACACAAATTTTAACGCTAAAAAAAAAAAAAACGCCACAGAAACGTCTTGTTGTTTTTTAAGGAAAAACACCAGAAAAAACTCCATTACTTTCACATACTGCATTGAAGAAAAAAAACGTGTGTCCGACCAAAAACGACAAGTGCTGAAAGGCAGGAATAAAACCCACCCTTAGTGCTGTCGCTGAGCGGCCGGACGTGTCGCCCTCACTCGCAACCTGCGATTCAACACCTCGCCAGAGTCACCAGGAACCACTGACCCCAATCAGATCCCGAGGAATTGTATCAAATGTCTGTATCCACATGAAGGGGCAGGAAATCCTGTCTGTGCTCTGCCAGTTCATGTATCCAGTAACAAGATACCAGGGGCGTGAAAATTTCTGCACAGTGGTACTGTAACCCAGCACAATTTATGTATACAAAAACATGCACAAGGACAAGATAGCAGGGATGTGAATAGTTCTGCTCATTGGTACCATAACCCAGCACAATCTATCCATCCAAAAACATCCACCAGGACAAGATAGCAGGGGCGTGAATAGTTCTGCATACTGGTACTGTAACGCAGCACAATCTATCTATCTATCTATCTATCTATCTATCTATCTATCTATCTAAACAACATCCACCAGGACAAGGTTCCAAATTAGAAATCATTTTTTAAAACCCCAGAGGCCGTCTCCTGAGGACTCCAGATGAGAGGGACCATCCAGCTCCTCATCAGCACACAGCTCAGTAGCCTGCAGCTCTGATGGTAGGGGGCTGCACTCGTGCCTATAGTGCGGGCGTCTTACACATCTGCTGAACAGTATATGGAGGTAACCCAGCACAATCTACCAATCCATCAACATCCACAAGGACAAGATACTAGGGGCGTGAATAGTTCTGCACACTGCTAATGTAACCCAGGACTATCTATCTATCTATCTATCATCTATCTATATATTATCTATCTATCTATCTATCATCTATCTAGCTATACATGCAACAACATCCACCAGGACAAGATACAAGGGGTGTGAATAGTTTGCACACTGGTACAGTAACTGAGCATGATCTATCCAAAAACATCCACCAGGACAAGATAGTGGGGCGTGAATAGTTTTGCACACTGGTACTGTAACCCAGCACTATCTATCTATCCAACAACATCCACCAGGACAAATACCAGGAGTGTGAATATTTCTGCACACAGTACTGTAACCCACCTGTAAACCACCTATCAGAGGGACAAGATACCAGGGGCGTGAATATTTCTACAGTACAGTATCATTAGAAGATTCAGAGAATCTGGAGAAATCTGTGTGTGCAGGGACAAGGCGGACAGTCAAGGATCTTCGGGCCCTCAGGCGGTGCTGATTCTGTCCTGGACGTCACTGCAAGGACTGAGGAACACCTCCAGACACCCTCCAGTTCATCGAGACGTATCATGCAGGGAAGACGCCATATGTCACCACAATCCAGAATCACCGCTGCCTTCTCTGGGCCAAAGCTCATTTAAAGTGGACTGAGGGAAAATGGAGAACTGTTCTGTGGTCGGCTCCAAATTTGAAATTCTTATTTGAATCCCTGGAGGCCGTGTCCTGAGGACTCAGGAGGAGATGGACCATCCAGCTTGTAATCAGCCCACAGCTCAGTGGCCTGCAGCTCTGATCGTGCCTACGGTGTGGGTGGCATACACACCTGCTGAACAGAATATGGAGGTTCTAGAACAACATCTGCTCCATCCAGACGTCTCCTTCAGGGAGGACAGTGTTAAACCACATACTGCATCCATCACAAGGCTTCACAGAAGAGGAGACGGGGGGCCGCCCTGACCTCCTGCATCCAGACCTTTCACCAATAGAGAAGATGAAGGTTAAAATTCGGCAAAGAAGACCCCGGAATGTTGCAGTGCTGTGCCAGTGATACAATGTTGTGTTGTTGTGATAGTGATACACTGTTGCGATGCTGTGCCGGTGATACAATTTTGCGGAGCTGTGTCGGTGATGCAATGTTGGGGTGCTATGTCAGAGACACAATGTTGCAGTGCTGTGATAGTGGAACAATGTTGCAATGCTGTGTCAGTAATACAATGTTGCAATGCTGTGTCACTGATACAATGTTGAGGTGCTGTGCCGGTGATACAATGTTGCAGTGCTGTGCCAGTGATACAATTTTGCAGTGCTGTGTCAGAGATACAACGTTGCAGTGCTGTGACAGTGGAACAATGTTGCAGTGCTGTGTCAGTGATACAATGTTGCAGTGCTGTGTCAGTGATACAATGTTGTGGTGCTGTGTCAGTAATACAATGTTGCAATGCTGTGATAGTGATACAATGTTGCAGTGTTGTGTCAGTGATACAATATTGTGGTGCTGTGTCAGTGATACAATGTTGCAATGCTGTGATAGTGATACAATGTTGCAGTGCTGTGTAGTGATACAATGTTGCCAGTGCTGTGCCGTGATACAATGTTGCAGTGCTGTGCCGTGATACAATGTTGCGGTGCTGTGCCGTGATACAATGTTGCGGTGCTGTGTAGTGATACAATGTTGTGGTGCTGTGTCAGTGATACAATGTTGCAGTGCTGTGTAGTGATACAATGTTGCGGTGCTGTGTAGTGATACAATGTTGCGGTGCTATGTAGTGATACAATGTTGTGGTGCTGTGTAGTGATACAATGTTGCGGTGCTGTGTAGTGATACAATGTTGTGGTGCTGTGTAGTGATACAATGTTGCGTTGCTGTGTCAGAGATATAATGTTGCGGTGCTGTGTAGTGATACAATGTTGCGGTTCTGTGTAGTGATACAATGTTGCGGTGCTGTGTAGTGATACAATGTTGCGGAGCTGTGTAGTGATACAATGTTGCGTGCTGTGTAGTGATACAATATTGCGGTGCTGTGTCAGTGATACAATGTTGCGGTGCTGTGTCAGTGATACAATGTTGCGGTGCTGTGTCAGAGATATAATGTTGCGGTGCTGTGTAGTGATACAATGTTGCGGTGCTGGTAGTGATACAATATTGCGGTGCTGTGTCAGTGATACAATGTTGTGGTGCTTGTGTAGTGATACAATGTTGTGGTGCTGTGTAGTGATATAATGTTGCGGTGCTGTGTAGTAATACAATGTTGCGGTGCTGTGTAGTGATACAATGTTGCGGTGCTGTGTCAGTGATACAATGTTGTGGTGCTGTGTAGTGATACAATGTTGCGGTGCTGTGTAGTGATACAATGTTGCGTTGCTGTGTCAGAGATATAATGTTGCGTTGCTGTGTAGTGATACAATGTTGCGGAGCTGTGTAGTGATACAATGTTGCGTGCTGTGGCGTGATACAATATTGTGGTGCTGTGTAGTGATACAATGTTGCGGTGCTGTGCCGTGATACAATGTTGCGGTGCTGTGTAGTGATACAATGTTGCAGTGCTGTGTAGTGATACAATGTTGCGGTGCTGTGCCGTGATACAATGCTGCGGTGCTGTGTAGTGATACAATGTTGCGGTGCTGTGTAGTGATACAATGTTTGCGTGCTGTGTAGTCATACAATATTGCGGTGCTGTGTCAGTGATACAATGTTGCGGTGCTGTGTCAGTGATACAATATTGCGTTGCTGTGTCAGTGATACAATGTTTGTGGTGCTGTGTCAGTGATGCAATGTTGCAGTACTATGATGGTGATACAATGTTGCGGTGCTGTGTAGTGATACAATATTGCGTTGCTGTGTCAGTGATACAATGTTGTGGTGCTGTGTCAGTGATACAATGTTGCAGTACTATGATGGTGATACAATGTTGCGGTGCTGTGTAGTGATACAATATTGCGTTGCTGTGTCAGTGATACAATGTTGTGGTGCTGTGTCAGTGATACAATGTTGCAGTACTATGATGGTGATACAATGTTGCGGTGCTGTGTAGTGATACAATGTTGCGTTGCTGTGTCAGAGATATAAATGTTGCGGTGCTGTGTAGTGATACAATGTTGCGGTGCTGTGTAGTGATACAATGTTGCGGTGCTGTGTAGTGATACAATGTTGCGGTGCTGTGTAGTGATACAATGTTGCGGTGCTGTGTAGTGATACAATGTTGCGTGCTGTGTAGTCATACAATATTGCGGTGCTGTGTCAGTGATACAATGTTGTGGTGCTGTGTCAGTGATGCAATGTTGCAGTACTATGAAGGTGATACAATGTTGCGGTGCTGTGTAGTGATACAATGTTGCGGTGCTGTGCCAGTCTGACCACGCATCCTTATATGTCACAGCTGTTGGTAATACGGGGTAAATGTCACAATAGTTTTCCATAAGACATCTGCATCGCCATATTTAGCGATGTATTTGCGCCACTTTTAGGTCGATCCATGAGCCCCACAGTGTTCTCCTTATATCAAAACTAATAACACCAGAAATAATCCCATAAGTCACGAGACGCCGACCTGGAGATTATAATTACCAGCGCCGTCGCGCCGTTATTTTGGGAGAGATCCACGCGCGCAATTTACAGACGTTCAGAGGAAATATGTTACATTTATAGATGATTAGGAATTCACACAAGACGAAAGCAGCGCAATCTGTCATTCATCAGAGACACGGGCGAGATGAGGGCGGCAGATGTCGGCAGAGCCGCCTGCCAAGAGATGCCGAGCAGCAGGCCTGGCGCTTCCTACAATCCGCCATCCGATAGTCCAGCAAGGTTCCGAACTAATCTGGGAATAACACGAATCTACAATCCAATCTCTCCATTCTGGACCCCATGAAAGCTGGGGAGGAAAGACAATATGGCTGCCATGCTCCAAGGGGGTCGGCCATGTTTTCCTGCCCATCCTGCCTAGTTACGGAGTCACTTCCCTCGCTTGCTTCTTACTGGTCAGGTGTCATGTATATACTGGTTATAACCCAGCTTCCCGGGAACAGACAGAACTGAAAATAATTCATTTACGGTCTTCAGGTAAAAGATTAAACACTAGAAATTAATTAATAGAATGCGAGAACTACAGAATGGCACACATACAGCAATAAAAAGCAAAGAACAGCAGAGACGTGTGTGTCATTCAGGGTGTCTGAAAAGCTGGGGAACGACCCCTATGGACAGCATAATGGCGGCCGTTACTTGTCACCGCCAGAGATCAGTTGAATGTTCACACAGGCTGGTTTCCAAGTCCTGCGCTGAGGATCAGGACTGTTTTTCGTGAACTTCCCCAGGGGCGCACCAGGCCCCCCTCCCTTCCCCCCCTTTTTGTCGGAGACTTTGCCTACAAACAAATTGAGGAAATCCTGTGGAGCTGCTCGTGTTCTGCCACTAATCTGCCCGGGACTAAAGACACAGAGAAGGCGGATTTCTTCTGATAAGAACGCGTTTAATGGTGAGCGGCCGCGCTCGTTATCTCTTCGGCCGCTGCTCAGGATGTTATAACCTGTTTCTCCAAGAGATCAATGTGCACAACAGGAGCTGGAATGTGTCCCTGGACCGGAGTCAAGAGCCGACACAAATAGCCGATAACTGCGAGGAAAAGAAATATCCCAGTGCGAACAGCGACGTCATTCTGGCAGCTGCAATACGGAGCGGAGGAAATTATAGAAATCATGTACCGCAAACCGAATCCTAAATGTCTGCAGCCAGAATATGTCCATGTACAAGACGGGCAGTATTATAATAGGTATATTATAGTACCTATAGAGGCACAAGGTACAAGGATATAACTACTATAATACTGCGCCTATGTACAAGAATATAACTACTATAATACTGCCTCCAATGTACAAGAATATAACTACTATAATACTGCTCCTATGTACAAGAATATAACTACTATAATACTGCTCCTATGTACAAGAATATAACTACTATAATACTGCTCCTATGTACAAGAATATAACTACTATAATACTGCTCCTATGTACAAGAATATAACTACTATAATACTGCTCCTATGTACAAGAATATAACTACTATAAATACTGCCTCCTATGTACAAGAATATAACTACTATAATACTGCTCCTATGTACAAGAATATAACTACTATAATACTGCTCCTATGTACAAGAATATAACTACTATAATACTGCTCCTATGTACAAGAATATAACTACTATAAATACTGCTCCTATGTACAAGAATATACTACTACTATAATACTATAATACTGCTCCTATGTACAAGAATATAACTACTATAATACTGCTTCCTATGTACAAGAATATAAACTACTTATAATACTGCTCCTATGTACAAGAATATAACTACTATAATACTGCTCCTATGTACAAGAATATAACTACTATATAATACTGCTCCTATGTACAAGAATATAACTACTATAATACTATAATACTGCTCCTATGTACAAGAAATATAACTACTATAATACTGCCTCCTATGTACAAGAATATAACTACTATAATACTGCTCCTATGTACAAGAATATAACTACTATAATACTGCTCCTATGTACAAGAATATAACTATACTGCCTCCTATGTACAAGAATATAACTACTAATAATACTGCTCCTATGTACAAGAATATAACTACTATAATACTGCTCCTATAACAAGAAATATAACTACTATAATACTGCTCCTATGTACAAGAATATAACTACTATAATACTGCTCCTATGTACAAGAATATAACTAACTTATAATACTGCTCCTATGTACAAGAATATAACTACTATAATACTGCTCCTATGTACAAGAATATAACTACTATAATACTGCTCCTATGTACAAGAATATAACTACTATAATACTGCCTCCTATGTACAAGAATATAACTACTATAATACTGCTCCTATGTACAAGAATATAACTACTATAATACTGCTCCTATGTACAAGAATATAACTACTATAATACTGCTCTATGTACAAGAATATAACTACTATAATACTGCTCCTATGTACAAGAATATAACTACTATAATACTGCTCCTATGTACAAGAATATAACTACTATAATACTGCTCCTATGTACAAGAATATAACTACTATAATACTGCCTCCTATGTACAAGAATATAACTACTATAATACTGCCTCCTATGTACAAGAATATAACTACTATAATACTGCCTCCTATGTACAAGAATATAACTACTATAATACTGCTCCTATGTACAAGAATATAACTACTATAATACTGCTCCTATGTACAAGAATATAACTACTATAATACTGCCTCCTATGTACAAGAATATAACTACTATAATACTGCCTCCTATGTACAAGAATATAACTACTATAATACTGCTCCTATGTACAAGAATATAACTACTATAATACTGCTCCTATATACAAGAATATAACTACTATAATACTGCTCCTATGTACAAGAATATAACTACTATATAATACTGCTCCTATGTACAAGAATATAACTACTATAATACTGCCTCCTATGTACAAGAATATAACTACTATAATACTGCTCCTATGTACAAGAATATAACTACTATAATACTGCTCCTATGTACAAGAATATAACTACTATAATACTGCTCCTATGTAACAAGAATATAAACTACTATAATACTGCTCCTATGTACAAAAAATATAACTACTACTATACTGCTCCTATGTACAAGAATATAACTACTATAATACTGCCTCCTATGTACAAGAATATAACTACTACTATAATACTGCCTCCTATGTACAAGAATATAACTACTATAATACTGCTCCTATGTACAAGAATATAACTACTATAATACTGCTCCTATGTACAAGAATATAACTACTATAATATACTGCTACCTCCTATAATACTATGTACAAGAATATAACTACTATAATACTGCTCCTATGTACAAGAATATAACTACTATAATACTGCTCCTATGTACAAGAATATAAACTACTATAATACTGCTCCTATGTACAAGAATATAACTACTATAATACTGCCTCCTATGTACAAGAATATAACTACTATAATACTGCCTCCTATGTACAAGAATATAACTACTATAATACTGCTCCTATGTACAAGAATATAACTACTATAATACTGCTCCTATGTACAAGAATATAACTACTATAATACTGCTCCTATGTACAAGAATATAACTACTATAATACTGCTCCTATGTACAAGAATATAACTACTACTATAATACTGCTCCTATGTACAAGAATATAACTACTATAATACTGCCTCCTATGTACAAGAATATAACTACTATAATACTGCTCCTATGTACAAGAATATAACTACTATAATACTGCTCCTATGTACAAGAAATATAACTACTATAATACTGCCTAACTACTATAATACTGCCTATGTACAAGAATATAACTACTATAATACTGCTCCTATGTACAAGAATATAACTACTATAATACTGCCTCCTATGTACAAGAATATAACTACTATAATACTGCTCCTATGTACAAGAAATATAACTACTATAATACTGCTCCTATGTACAAGAATATAACTACTATAATACTGCTCCTATGTACAAGAATATAACTACTATAATACTGCCTCCTATGTACAAGAATATAACTACTATAATACTGCTCCTATGTACAAGAATATAACTACTATAATACTGCTCCTATGTACAAGAATATAACTACTATAATACTGCCTCCTATGTACAAGAATATAACTACTATATAATACTGCCTCCTATGTACAAGAATATAACTACTATAATACTGCTCCTATGTACAAGAATATAACTACTATAAATACTGCCTCCTATGTACAAGAATATAACTACTATAATACTGCTCCTATGTACAAGAATATAACTACTATAATACTGCTCCTATGTACAAGAATATAAACTACTATAATACTGCCTCCTATGTACAAGAATATAACTACTATAATACTGCTCCTATGTACAAGAAATATAACTACTATAAATACTGCTATAATACCTCCTATGTACAAGAATATAACTACTATAATACTGCTCCTATGTACAAGAATATAACTACTATAATACTGCTCCTATGTACAAGAATATAACTACTATAATACTGCTCCTATGTACAAGAATATAATATAACTACTATAATACTGCTCCTATGTACAAGAATATAACTACTATAATACTGCTCCTATGTACAAGAATATAACTACTATAATACTGCTCCTATGTACAAGAATATAAACTACTATAATACTGCCTCCTATGTACAAGAATATAACTACTATAATACTGCCTCCTATGTACAAGAATATAACTACTATAATACTGCTCCTATACTACTACAAGAAAATAAACTACTATAATACTGCTCCTATGTACAAGAATATAACTACTATAATACTGCTCCTATGTACAAGAATATAACTACTATAATACTGCTCCTATGTACAAGAATATAACTACTATAAATACTGCTCCTATGTACAAGAATATAACTACTATAATACTGCTCCTATGTACAAGAATATAACTACTATAATACTGCTCCTATGTACAAGAATATAACTACTATAATACTGCTCCTATGTACAAGAATATAACTACTATAATACTGCTCCTATGTACAAGAATATAACTACTATAATACTGCCTCCTATGTACAAGAATATAACTACTATAATACTGCTCCTATGTACAAGAATATAACTACTATAATACTGCTCCTATGTACAAGAATATAACTACTATAATACTGCCTCCTATGTACAAGAATATAACTACTATAATACTGCTCCTATGTATACAAGAATATAACTACTATAATACTGCCTCCTATGTACAAGAATATAAACTACTATAATACTGCTCCTATGTACAAGAATATAACTACTATAATACTGCTCCTATGTACAAGAATATAACTACTATAATACTGCTCCTATATATGTACAAGAATATAACTACTATAATACTGCTCCTATGTACAAGAATATAACTACTATAATACTGCTCCTATGTACAAGAATATAACTACTATAATACTGCTCCTATGTACAAGAATATAACTACTATAATACTACTGCCTCCTATGTACAAGAATATAACTACTATAATACTGCCTCCTATGTACAAGAATATAAACTACTATAATACTGCCTCCTATGTACAAGAATATAACTACTATAATACTGCTCCTATGTACAAGAATATAACTACTATAATACTGCTCCTATGTACAAGAATATAACTACTATAATACTGCTCCTATGTACAAGAATTATAACTACTATAATACTGCTCCTATGTACAAGAATATAACTACTATAATACTGCTCCTATGTACAAGAATATAACTACTATAATACTGCCTCCTATGTACAAGAATATAACTACTATAATACTGCTCCTATGTACAAGAATATAACTACTATAATACTGCTCCTATGTACAAGAATATAACTACTATAATACTGCTCCTATGTACAAGAATATAAACTACTATAATACTGCTTCCTATGTACAAGAATATAACTACTATAATACTGCCTCCTATGTACAAGAATATAAACTACTATAATACTGCTCCTATGTACAAGAATATAACTACTATAATACTGCTCCTATATAATACTGATATACTGCCTATGTACAAGAATATAACTACTTATAATACTGCTCCTATGTACAAGAATATAACTACTATAATACTGCTCCTATGTACAAGAATATAACTACTATAATTACTGCTCCTATGTACAAGAATATAACTACTATAATACTGCTCCTATGTACAAGAATATAACTACTATATAATACTGCTCCTATGTACAAGAATATAACTACTATAATACTGCTCCTATGTACAAGAATATAACTACTATAATACTGCTCCTATGTACAAGAATATAACTACTATAATACTGCTCCTATGTACAAGAATATAAACTACTATAATACTGCTCCTATGTACAAGAATATAACTACTATAATACTGCCTCCTATGTACAAGAATATATAACTACTATAATACTGCTCCTATGTACAAGAATATAACTACTATAATACTGCTCCTATGTACAAGAATATAACTACTATAATACTGCTCCTATGTACAAGAATATAACTACTATAATACTGCTCCTATGTACAAGAATATAACTACTATAATACTGCTCCTATGTACAAGAATATAACTACTACTATAATACTGCTGCTCCTATGTACAAGAATATAACTACTATAATACTGCCTCCTATGTACAAGAATATAAACTACTATAATACTGCTCCTATGTACAAGAATATAACTACTATAATACTGCTCCTATGTACAAGAATATAACTACTATAATACTGCCTCCTATGTACAAGAATATAACTACTATAATTACTGCTCCTATGTACAAGAATATAACTACTATAATACTGCTCCTATGTACAAGAAATATAACTACTATAATACTGCTCCTATGTACAAGAATATAACTTACTATAATACTGTACTCCTATATGTACAAGAATATAACTACTATAATACTGCTCCTATGTACAAGAATATAACTACTATAATACTGCTCCTATGTACAAGAATATAACTACTATAATTACTGCTCCTATGTACAAGAATATAACTACTATAAATACTGCCTCCTATGTACAAGAATATAACTACTATAATACTGCTCCTATGTACAAGAATATAACTACTATAATACTGCTCCTATGTACAAGAATATAACTACTATAATACTGCTCCTATCCTATGTACAAGAATATAACTACTATAATACTGCTCCTATGTACAAGAATATAACTACTATAATACTGCTCCTATGTACAAGAATATAACTACTATAATACTGCTCCTATGTACAAGAATATAACTACTATAATACTGCC
>ONZH01014995.1:0-30861 GCA_900303285.1 Rhinella marina | reverse complement strand
CACAGTACAGTGGCCTATTAAAATGCCTAGATATTGTATAGTCAATTTCACATAGTAGTACAGTACACAGCCGTGTAGTAACAGAAACAGACGGTGGGTATTTACACCAGGTATGTGAGATAATTTAACAAGAGAACGCACAGTACAGTGGCCTATTAAAATGCCTAGATATTGTATATTTCAAAGTACACAGCCGTGTAGTAACAGAACAGACGGTGGGTATTTACACCAGGTATGTGAGATAATTTAGCAAGAGAACGCACACAGTACAGTGGCCTATTAAAATGCCTAGATATTGTATATTTCAAAGTACACAGCCGTGTAGTAACAGAACAGACGGTGGGTATTTACACCAGGTATGTGAGATAATTTAGCAAGAGAACGCACAGTACAGTGGCCTATTAAAATGCCTAGATATTGTATATTTCAAAGTACACAGCCAGCCGTGTAGTAACAGAACAGACGGTGGGTATTTTACACCAGGTATGTGAGATAATTTAGCAAGAGAACGCACAGTACAGTGGCCTATTAAAATGCCTAGATATTGTATATTTCAAAGTACACAGCCGTGTAGTAACAGAACAGACGGTGTGGTATTTACACCAGGTATGTGAGATAATTTAGCAAGAGAACGCACAGTACAGTGGCCTATTAAATGGCCTAGATATTGTATATTTCAAGGTACACAGCCGTGTACTAACTGAACAGACGGTGGGTATTTACACCTGGTATACAAAAAGGGTATTGCAGGCACACAGAACCCAGAACACTAGAGCCAAATAAACTGTATTTAAAAAAATAAAATAAAATTCACAGCCGTATACTGCCAGATCAGATGGTGCATATACACACTAGTTATATAACAGGGTTTTTTCAGCCAAAAAGAACGCTGAACAGTAGTGCCAAATATAGTTTGGTATGTAGCAGAGCACCTAATACACCACTAATGGCTCTCTCTCTGTCCCTACTCCAGCAGCTATCCCTGAATACGGCAGCCGTTCTCTGTAAAGTGTAATCTTGTAGTAAAGCTATCACTGTAGTGGCACTATAGTAGCCCTGATAAGGGCTTTTAATCACGCTCCTGCCTGTCCAACTGCTAAAACCTGTCTGTCCCTTCTCCAGCCTCTGTCCCTGACTAAGTTCACGCAGCATATGCGTACGAGCAGGAAGAGCTGAGTTTTTAATATTCGAGGTCACATGGTTTTTCCAGCCAATCCATGTAGACGCTGTTTTCGCGCTGCCAGCGTGCTCAGCGTGCCTGTCATACCCCCCCTGCATGTTGATTGGTGGAAAAAGAGCGCCAGGGAAGTTGGGAGGGGAAACGAATTCTAAGTGCGCCATCGCCGTTATACTCGATTGAAATCGAGTATGCCGAATAGCGTAGTATTCGATCGAATACCGGCTCGATCGAACACTACTCGCTCATCTCTAATAATAAACACAGTGATGTCACCATACAGGGATAATAAACACAGTGATGTCACCGTACAGGGATAATAATCCTCAGATCAACACATTGTGCCCCATCAGACCTCAGATCATCAGAACTTGCCCCATCAGACCTCAGATCATCAGAATGTGCCCCCATCAGACCTCAGATCAGCGTATTGTGCCCCCATCAGACCTCAGATCATCCCATTGTGCCCCCATGAGACCTCAGATCAGCGTAATGTGCCCCCATGAGACCTCAGATCAGCGTAATGTGCCCCCATGAGACCTCAGATCAGCGTAATGTGCCCCCATAAGATTTCAGATCAGCGTAATGTGCCCCCATGAGACCTCAGATCAGCGTAATGTGCCCCCATGAGACCCTCAGATCAGCGTAATGCGCCCCCATGAGACCTCAGATCAGCGTAATGTGCCCCCATGAGACCTCAGATCAGGGTAATGTGCCCCCATGAGACCTCAGATCAGCGTAATGTACCCCCATGAGACCTCAGATCAGCAGAATGTGCCCCCATGAGACCTCAGACCAGCGTAATGTGCCCCATCAGACCTCAGAGCAGCGTATTGTGCCCCATCAGACCTCAGAGCAGCATATTGTGCCCCATCAGACCTCAGAGCTGCTCATGGGGCCCCCATCAAACCTCAGATCAGAGTATTGTTCCGCCATCAGACCCCAGATCAGCGTATTGTGCCCCCATCAGACCTCAGATCAGCAAAATGTGCCCCCATCAGACCTCAGATCAGCTTAATGTACCCCCATCAGAGCTCAGATCAGCGTATTGTGCCCCATCAGACCTCAGATCATCCCACTGTGCCCCCATGAGACCTCAGATCAGCGTAATGTGCCCCCATGAGACCTCAGATCAGGGTAATGTGCCCCCATCAGACCTCAGATCAGCTTATTGTGCCGCCATCAGACCTCAGATCATCCCACCCAGCCACATAAGAGTATTATGTTCCCTGGCCGGCGTGCACTATGACCTGACGCTGCGCAGCGTCAGGTCATAGTGCACGCCAGCCAAGGAAGAGAGTGGAGCGCCGAACCGGAGGGCAGCCGCAGGACAGGTAAGAAAGCTTTTTTATTTTACTCTTATGTGGCTGGGTGGGATGTATTAGGAGGGCGGGCGGTCTTGGGCACAACAGCGGAGCGTGGGGGCCCCCTTAGACGTCGGGGGCCCCACGCAAATGAATAGGATGCGTGGTTCCCAAGACCGCCCCTGGCGGCAATTCGCTGTCCCCGAAAGGCAACCATCTGAATCTACAAGAATCCGAAGATTTCTATTTCAGCATTTAAGCCTCTTGGTATCATTGTGTCGAATTCAAATATTTTCCTGGATTCAGCTCTAGACATTTTTGTTACATGATTACCTCCTCCTCCTACCTACAGGATTTTTTAATTTTCTCCAATGCGGAGAAAAATAATTTACTGGGGTGTTGGTTATGACACTCCTTAAAATGTCTGGAGACAGAGTGCTGTTCGTACCCTTTTTTGATATTGTTTACATGTTCTGCAATTCTTATTTTTAAAATTCTTTTGGTTCGCCCTACATATTGCTTTTGACAGGGACATTGTAAAATGTATATAACATCGGTGGAATTACATGTTAAAGTTTTCCTGATGGAATATGTAAAGGAGTTCTGAGTAGAATTTATTTTAATTGTATTTTTTGGGAATCTAGTGACCCTGCAATTGAAACATCCACCACACCTGTAAAAACCAGCTGTAGAGAGCCAATTTGTAACATTTCCGCGTTTATGCGTATTGATTACTGTCGGGGCCACTTTTAGGCCCAAATTTAGTGCCCTGGTATATGTAACCAAGGGATTGGTAGGCAATAGCGGACCTATAGTCTTATCATTTAATAGGTGGTGCCAGTATTTTTTTATGATTTTCTCAACAGATTTATACTGTGTTTGAAAAGGGAGGATGATCCTCAAATTATCTTCTTGTTCGTTTTTATTTTTATTTTGCACAAAAAAAAGATTGCCTATCCATGGATCTAACTTTATCTAGGGCTGTGATTTTTTCATGGTACTTTTTCTCCAAGAATTGTTGCTTAAAGGGAACCTGTCATCTCCAAAACACCCCGTGTACTAGAGTAAGCGGTGTATAGTGTCGTCGAGTCTGGTTATGTAATTTTTATCTTCATACTCACTTCCATTCTGATGTTGTGCTCCCACAAACCTGCAGTAAAATGCACTCACTGGACTCCGGTGCTCACTCACATAATGGAGACGACTCAAAGAAGAGTCCAGTGAGAGCATTTTACTGCAGGTTTGTGGGAGCACAGCGTCGGAATGGAAGTGAGTATGAAGATAAAACTTTCATATTCGAATTCAGCATCACTTACACTATACACCGCTTACTCTAGTTCAGGGGGTGTTTCGGAGATGACAGGTTCCCTTTAAGTCCTAGTGCTTCCTGTTCAAATTGGTTGTTATAAGTACAGTTCCTTTTTAAACGTTTAAACTGGCTCGTTGGTATGTTCGTCAGCCACCTTGGTAAGTGGCTGCTAGTAAACAATATATAAGTATTTTTGGCCACGGTTTTTTGAAATGTGCTACAAATTATCCTGTTATCTTCTATATTAATTGATATGTCTAGGAACTCTATTTTATTCTTGCTAAAGGTTGATGTAAATTAAAGTTCCTGTTATTCTCATTTATCATATCAAGAAAGGTGTTTAATGCCTCCTCGGTATCTTGCCAAATAAAAAGCACGTCTTCAATGTAGCCCTGCCAGAGCACCAGACTGCCCCCTAGCTTGGGCTGGATGACATCTGCTTCCCACTGGGCCATAAATAAATTGGCATAGCTGGGGCAAATCTGGTGCCCATGGCGGTACCTCTACACTGAAGGTAAAAGTCTTTTTCATACATAAAATAGTTGTGATTTAATATAAAGGAGACTCCTTTTAGCAAAAATTGGACCTGTTCCAACTGAAAATTATCTAAAGCGGTCAATTGTTTAGATATTGCTTCTAGGCCATGTGTATGTTGAATGACAGTATATAGGGAATTTACATCTATTGTCCTGATGTACCAATGATCTTGATATTCGTTTTTTTCTAGAGTCGCGATAATGTCTTTGATGTAGGAAGGTATCCCTTTTACAGCGGGTTGAAGAAGTTTGTCAATATACTGAGATAAGTTGGAAGTGAGTGAACCTATCCCCGATATTATTGGCCTGCCTGGTGGGTTATTAAGGTTTTTATGTATTTTGGGAATACAATAGAAAACAGGTAAACGTTTCTCGGTTTTGGTGATAAATTTATATTCCTATTCTAAGAGAATATTTTTCTCGAGGGCTGTTTTACATAAATCCAGTAATTCTTTTTGGAATTGCATTGTGAGATCACTTCTGAGACTCTTGTACAGTATGTATCATGGTCAGAAAGTTGTCTAAGACATTCATGGTTGTATTGTACTGTGTCTTGTATGACAATTGCCCCACCCTTATCTGCTGGTCTGATTGTTATATTGTTTAATGTTTGCAGTTCTTGTATAGCTACCCTTTCTCTATTAGTTAAGTTATTATTCCTATTTTTATTTGGTAGGAGTTGCAAGTCTGTCTCCACACTTTTTTTTCAAAAGTCGCTATGTCATGGCCAATTTCCTGTCTTGGGTATTGCTTTGATTTTAATTTCAGATCAGTATGGAAATATATGGATGTAGATGGGGCATATGTAATTGGGTTCTTTAGATAATATTTCTTTAAACATAATTTGCGTACAAATTTTTCAATCCCAATGTAGGTGGTGAATTTATCTAATTGAGTGGTAGGGGCAAATTTTAAGCCTTTATTTTGCAATTGGATCTGTGTATTGGTGAGTTGTGTTTTACTGATATTAACAATAGGGCTATCATATTCATCTATCGCTATGCTCTGTGTCGTCTTTGTGAGTGATTGCTTTCTTCGTCCTCTACGGATCTTCTTTGATTGTATATTGGTCTCCTTTGTTGAGCATAAGGTGGTTGTCGGGGGTGATAACCTGTGATCCCTGTTTGTTCCATTGTGAATTCTGTTGTCTTTGTCTCAGGTTGTAGTCGTGTGTCTTGTAGTGATTTGCTCTGTGAGATCTCTCTGGGGAGTGTATCTGTGGTGTTCTCCGCCTTATTCTGTGGTGGGGTGGTGTTTGATCTAAAAAATGTGGGGAAAGTAGTGACTCGATATCGATTAGAGGTAGCAACATTATATTTTTTTTGTGGAGTGTTTTTCCCATTGTGATTCTCTTTTGCAGTCTGACTTTGTTGTAAATTATCGGATTCCAGTTCTATTGGTGTGGTATATAAAGTAACAGTGGTAAAGACCGCCTCTGCCTGTAAACAGTGATCACAGGAAGGACCTATTTTGATATTTTACATCATCCCCTACCTGTGCCTCACTCATTGCTAATCTCGGACATCCCGGGTAACTCAAGGTTGATACCACTGATGAAGAAGGCAGGCCTGGTCTTGTAACACCAAGAGTCAGGATTAATCAAGAAATATCTTAACATCTACATCTACTACATCCTGTGGTTTTGGAAATCCTTAAAGGGGTTATCCCATGACTAATGTAGAAAATGAAAATCAGACATCATATAGGACATGACAAGCTCTTTCTAACAAAGCTAGAACCAGCCCTGTACCTCACATGGATCCAGAGGCATTGCTCTGCTAGATTTATATCAAGCTGGCGGCTGAGGGGAGTGTCTTTTCTGCTGCAGCTTAGGGGGCGTGTCTCAGCTCTCCCTATCACAGCTCAGGAGACAGTCGAAGAATGAAACTGAGCATGTGCAGCCATCTCAGTGAGGTCAAAGAAATAATAAAAAAAAACAAACAGCAAGTGGAGCTATACAGATATATTTTATTGAATAACTCAGTGGCTATGTGGAATTTTTAATTACAAGCAATTAAAAAAGAATTCAGGTCCAGGTGCTGTTTTGAAAACTGTAGAATATTTTTTCGTGGGACATCCCCTTTAAAGAGTAGGAGCAGAGCGTGGGAGCTGCTTGCAGCGCAGCAACATAGTTGGGTGGCTTCAGCGTCCAGCCTGGTCCAGTGTTCATATTGATATTGGGATACATAATATACATATTTGGTTATACACTCACCGGCCACTTTATTAGGTACACCATGCTAGTAACGGGTTGGACCCCCTTTTGCCTTCAGAACTGCCTCAATTCTTCGTGGCATAGATTCAACAAGGTGCTGGAAGCATTCCTCAGAGATTTTGGTCCATATTGACATGATGGCATCACACAGTTGCCGCAGATTTGTCGGCTGCACATCCATGATGCGAATCTCCCGTTCCACCACATCCCAAAGATGCTCTATTGGATTGAGATCTGGTGACTGTGGAGGCCATTTGAGTACAGTGAACTCATTGTCATGTTCAAGAAACCAGTCTGAGATGATTCCAGCTTTATGACATGGCGCATTATCCTGCTGAAAGTAGCCATCAGATGTTGGGTACATTGTGGTCATAAAGGGATGGACATGGTCAGCAACAATACTCAGGTAGGCTGTGGCGTTGCAACGATGCTCAATTGGTACCAAGGGGCCCAAAGAGTGCCAAGAAAATATTCCCCACACCATGACACCACCACCACCAGCTTGAACCGTTGATACAAGGCAGGATGGATCCATGCTTTCATGTTGTTGACGCCAAATTCTGACCCTACCATCCGAATGTCGCAGCAGAAATCGAGACTCATCAGACCAGGCAACGTTTTTTCCAATCTTCTACTGTCCAATTTCGATGAGCTTGTGCAAATTGTAGCCTCAGTTTCCTGTTCTTAGCTGAAAGGAGTGGCACCCGGTGTGGTCTTCTGCTGCTGTAGCCCATCTGCCTCAAAGTTCAACGTACTGTGCGTTCAGAGATGCTCTTCTGCCTACCTTGGTTGTAACGGGTGGCAATTTGAGTCACTGTTGCCTTTCTATCAGCTCGAACCAGTCTGCCCATTCTCCTCTGACCTCTGGCATCAACAAGGCATTTCCGCCCACAGAACTGCCGCTCACTGGATGTTTTTTCTTTTTCGGACCATTCTCTGTAAACCGTAGAGATGGTTGTGCGTGAAAATCCCAGTAGATCAGCAGTTTCTGAAATACTCAGACCAGCCCTTCTGGCACCAACAACCATGCCACGTTCAAAGGCACTCAAATCACCTTTCTTCTCCATACTGATGCTCGGTTTGAACTGCAGGAGATTGTCTTGACCATGTCTGCATGCCTAAATGCACTGAGTTGCCGCCATGTGATTGGCTGATTAGAAATTAAGTGTTAACGAGCAGTTGGACAGGTGTACCTAATAAAGTGGCCGGTGAGTGTATATACTGTCTGATGGAGAGCATGGGGCACTATATTGGTATATATATACCAATATTTAAGTAAGGATCTATTATACACCTTTTCTGTGGCATGATGCTCATACATCAGCATTGCGCTGTCTAAGTGTTATCTGCAGGCACAACCTGACTGTGGTTTCTCATCCCCAGTCACTAGGTCACTATAGACAGCAGACATATCGCTCTGTGACTGACTGAGGGTGAGAGAAGTACTCAGGGCCCACGGGCAGCTCACCTTAAAGAGGACCTTTCACCGCTCCTGACATGCCTGTTTTAATAGCTTCATGCATTCTCTATGTACTAACAATTCTGGAGCATCTATTCTTATGTCTCTATGTTGTGCCATTCCTTTATTTATACTAGACGTTATGAATAAATTTCTAGCAGTCTGCAGTAAGGGTACAGAGGGGAGGTAACCAGGTGGGGGGTGTACCTGCACAGTCTGAAAATGGCAGCACTGATTGGATAGAGTGAGTCTGTGCAGGTAAACACCCCCAACTTGTTACCACCCCTCTGTACCCTTATTGCAGACTGCTAGCAATTCATTAATAACTTCTAGTGCAAATAATAAAGGAATGGGACACCATAGAGCCATAAGACTAGATGTTCCAGAATTGTTATTACATGGGGAATGCATGAAGCTATTAAAACAGGCATGTCAGGAGTGGTGAAAGGTCCTCTTTAAGGTCTCATTCCCATCCCCCCCACCCCCCGAGAGGGAAGGAATGGCTTAGCAAAGTTGGTTGCTTAGTGGAGTTGGGGGGTTTGGGTATCAGGTGTCCCGCTTTTTGGTGTTAAGCAAGTGGCCACCCTACCCACAAAGCACTTTTTCTAAAATAACAGATCTCAGACGGAAATGGCTAAAACTAATGCAAAATGAGCATAACGGATGCTCAAAATAAAGGATCATTTTTGGGTTTTTTGTTCTTCTCACAGATCAAAATAATGGAAAACGAAATGGTGATGTGAACCTAGCCTTAATCTCATTTATAATGTGATAGTTTTTAAAAAGTTTCAGAAAAGTCTTATCTCTATGCCAGGCAGCCCCCTGGTGTACTTTTACTGACATAGGTGTACACCACACTGTACTTGAACCAGATATGTTATTACTGCGCGCCATTTTATAACTTTACACACCTCAAAAGCCAAAGGCTTCCCTATTGCTGTTTTTGGCCGACGTGTCGGGGAAGCTGCGCTCTGTATTTTAAATTATAGCCTTTTCAGCTGGAGATGAATAGCGGAATGCACTGCAGGCACTCCGCTCTCAAGATTTAGGGCCCGTTTATACGACTGTGTGAATGGAGCCGCATCAATTCGGCAATTTTTGCGAATCCGCAACAACACGGCCGTCTGAATGGCCCCTGAAACAGGGAAAGATTTGTAGAGGTTAGAACTTCATAGACAAATAGAAACAGTTAAAAAGAGCTCTGATAAAATAGCAGGCAAAGCGATCAGAGGTTTATTTATGAGGTGCCAAATTGTATCCTGTTAATAGGAGGGGGATTGGCAACAAAATCACTAGTATGATACCAATATTTCCCTAAGAAATCTTTACTCCTACAAAATCTGCAGACAGAAATCAAGAAATAATAAAAATAAAAGCTATTTTTTTGTTCTTTATATGTTTCTAACTTGTCAGGTATAACAACTTTCCCATATACTTTGTGTTTCTAAAGCTGCTGGTTTCTCAGAGTTGACTGAGGGTCACATGACCTGTGATGTCACCTTATCTCCCTGGTCTGTGATGTTTTGTGTACAAGCCTCAGAGTTCAGATAACAGTCTGTACACAAGACGTCACTGGCCACGCCCCCTTTCTTTGCCTGCTATCTGCTCTCTCCCTGGATTCCTTCAGATAAAACATTAACCCCTTCAGCCAGAACACACTGAGGGCACAAGGCTTTTACAACAAATAGTAGCTGCAGCAGTGAGAGGAGACAAATGCAAGGAGCTATAGAGGAATTGTATTGTACAAGAACAGGTAGGGAGAATTTCCTGTGTGTATTAGCAGTGTCATTGTACAGCTGGCACTTGTAGTCCTACACATACAACATGCTGCTGAGTATTCCAGCAGGCAGACATGTACTCACAGCACTTGTATTCACTGCCTTTGCAGAGAAGGGGGGAGGGGCAGAGATTGTTATTACTGCATGTAAACGAAGGCCAGAAGAGAACCAGGGAAATGAGGAAATATAGAGTTTTTTTTGCCTAAAACTTGCTTAACTTAGTTATATATTGCTACCCATCAGATTTACAGTGCTATATTTTTTTTTCATAACTTGGACAACCTCTTTAAAGGGAACCTATCATCTCCGAAACACCCCCTGAACTAGAGTAAGCGTTGTACAGTGTAAATGATGCTGAATCTGAATATGTAAGTTTTATCTTCATACTCACTTGCATTCTGACTCTGTGCTCCCACAAACCTGCAGTAAAATGCACTCACTGGACTCCAGTGCTCACTCACATAATGGAGAGGACTCAAAGAAGAGTCCTCTCAGTGCATTTTACTGCGGTTTTGTGGGAGCACAGCGTCAGAATGGAAGTGAGTATGAAGATAAAAATTACATATTCGGATTCAGCACCACTTACACTATACACCGCTTAGTTCAGGGGGTGTTTCGGAGATGACAGGTTCCCTGTAAAACTGACACCAAAACCATCACAAATGATAAATCCCCCTGTGGTTTAAAGGAGTATTCTCATCTTGTACAATGGGGGCATATCGCTAGGATATGCCCCCATTGTCTTATAGGTGCAGGTCCCACCGCTGGGACCCGCACGCATAACGAGTATGGAGCCCCCAAAGTACAGGAGGGCGCACTGTGCATCCACCCTCCATTCATTTCTATGGGGCCGCCGAGCAGCCGAGTGCTGGCACTGTTATTTCCGTCGGCTCCATATAAATGAATGGGTAGCGGTGGCCACGCTTGCGCAGTGCGCTCCCATCCATTTCTATGAGCGCAGCAGGGGAACTGTGCCTGGTGGTGGCCGGACCACGGGAAACCTGGAGTCCGCCAGGCACAGTGCTCCCCCTTCCGATCTCGATATGGATGCGGGTCCCAGTGGTGGGACCCGCACCTATAAGACAAAGGAGGCATATCCTAGCTATATGCCCCCATTGTACAAGATGAGAATACAGTTTTAAGTGCCGTCAGAGGGGGAATGGGGCAGTAAGAAAATAATAAATAGCAACCTGAACTCCTTACCTGTAGTACTACTGGTGTAGTATTGCAGATAATAGTCCGAAATTACAGTGACAGATTGACTTTAAGGGGGTTCTCTGTGAAATAAAAAGAAAAACGTTTCACCTTAATTAGTAGAACATGCTTGTTTTATCTAGAGGTAAATCAATGTGATAAATTAAAATGGTTATCTTGGTAAATAGTAAAGAAACCTGTCCTAGTATGTAACTAGGATGAGGATTGAGATCTGTATATGTGGGAGGAGAACAATTCTACTATTAGCTGTAATACTATGTATCAGTCCTGGTCACACTGAGGATTTTGGAGGCATGGACTGATAGCAGTGAAACAGCAATAAATCTCTCCCTGACCTTCAATTAGGTACCAGATTCTGCAGCCGCAGGTCCATGCCTCTACGATCCTGTGAGGCTAACTAAACACATAGGAGAAGATCTCCTATGCACCGGTCTTGATGTCCCATGCACTGCCAGAGGATGCGCCTAATTTATACCGAAGCATATCCTCCGGCAGTCCATACACCTAAACAGATTTCTGCCTTCATTTGCATCAGAAAACTAGCGAAAATGAAGATAAATCTGGCGCTGGTTATGCCCCTCCTTGCCCTCCCACGCCCCCTTTCGGAAAAGTGGTGAAATGGCAGAAGGTTTGTGACTTTTTTACGCCAGAAAACAGGCGCAAGGAGATGATAAATCTCCCCAAAAGTTCATGTCTAGTCATTGGAATAGAAACTAGCTAGTACAGCTCTCCCCTTCACAGCTGATACTAGAACATACACAAACAGGTCTCAATCCCCATCCTAGTTACATTCTAGAACAGATTTCATATTGTTGATCAGGACAGCAGGCATGGAAATTTACTACACTGATTACCGCCTAGATAAAGAATAGAATTTCAGACCTAAAAGAGTGTATTGTTAAAAAGTGGACACATTGAAGGTAAGAAGAAATGCAAACAGAAGTCACAGGTACACTTAAGAGAAAAGAACATGTACAGTAGACAGGAAGGAAGTACATATTTATTCCATATGATTACCTTCCTCTGGATCAACTTGTAGGATAACAGGCCGAACTGGATGGACAGAAGTCTTTTTTCGGCCTTATAAACTATGTTACTATGTTACATTTGTCAGTGCCGTCAGTGTGATTAGCAGAAAGGAGCAAACAAGGTCAGTGGAGACAGGAGGGAAGGTAAGGGTGATAAGGGTATGTGAGGTCTCAACGTATCGTGAACAAACACTATGAAAATGTGCTTTCTGTTTTATGATGAGGCCCATCTATTCAGTTGATGCAGCACGTATAATGTAGCTTATGAATAAACAAAATGAAAGTATGCGGCTAGGAATATGAACATTTCTCAACAACTCATCATCATGAAGTTAGAGGAATTGGAAGCAGGAATGTCATAATTTGGCAAATTTGGGTGCTTTTAGTGGCTTAGTCTTCAGATCTGTAGTGTTGTACCACAGATGTAGAGTTAATGGGTCATTATTTTTTAATGAAAAGAGTACTTTGCTGGTACTAGGTGGGCTGCCATGTTGCTTTTAGCTTATACCCTGTGGGATGAGGACAAGGTCAAGTAAATTGTAGGGGCATAGAGAATCTCTCCATGTCATGCTAGTACGGTGGTTCCTTAAGTTACAATATTAAGTGGTTCTGGGCAATGGTGGATTATAATAGGGGCGTTTGGGTCGGAAGCCCCAGGCCCAGAATTATGGGGGGGCCCAACGCCAACCCAAATGCCCACATACTGCGGCGGGTCACAGGAGCGCATAGTCCCCTGCTCCGCTGCCGATCACCACCATATGCAAACAAATGAAGGATAGGAATGTTGACTATACTATCTAAAACATAACTTTTAATAAATCGAATAATACCAAATACCAGGGCCCATAAAATATACAATGCAATACATATAATGGTGAATATATACACGTGAGCGATGTCAGATCTCTTACCACCTCCTGGGAGTCGTTACCTCACAGTCTGGCAGGGTGATGGTTAGATCATAGACAACAGTCCTTCATTTGTTTGCATACTTTAGGTTAGGTGAGGATATTGCCCTTTATACGAACCTGCTGGGGTATTGTACATTTATTCCCGATCACCACCATAGTAGGCCTGAGGCCTATGCGGTAGTAAAATCCCGGTGCAGACGTGCGTGATGATGTCGTCATGTGCATGTGCTGGGACGCAGGACAGTGATGTATGCACACCTTCCTCACCATCCCGGACGCAAATAAGTATTAGCTTTGAGGTTTTTTTTTTTTTTTTTTTGTGTGTGCCAACTTTGGGGGCATTACTGGGGGGCACAGGAGGACATATTACTGCAGGGACAGTGGTGGCAAATGACTACATGGGGCAAACTACTTCATGGAGGGCAGTGTGGGAGCAAACTACTATATTGGGGCAGTGTGGGGGCAAACTACTTAATGGGGGGCAGTTTGGGGGCAAATTACTTCATGGGGCAGTGTGAGGGCAAATTACTACATGGGGGCAGTGTGGGGGGAAATTACTTTGGGGGGGCAGTGTGGGGGCAAACTACATCATGGGGCAGTATGGGGGAAAACTACTATAGGGACATATTATTTGGGGACACTATACAGGCATTATTTCCTGGAGTACAGCACAGTATAGGGTGTTATTATTATTACTGGGTGCACTCTAGTGGACATTTTAATTGCTGTAGACACTATAGGGACCTTTGTGGTAATTTATCAAACTGTTGTAAAGTAGAACCGGCTTAGTTGCCCATAGCGACCAGATTCCACCTTTCATTTTCACAGCTCCTTTGGAAAATGAAAGGTGGAATCTGGTTGCTATGGGCAACAAAGCCAGTTCTACTTTACACCAGTTTGATAAATGACCCCAATTATGTCTAATGGGGTCACTGTTTTTTCAGCAGTATAGTACCTGGGGACATTGTCGGGACACCAGGATGGGGAGGTTGATGGAAAAATTGAGAAATCTAACATGTCTGTGTAGCAAACTCTGCAGAGACGAGATGCGGCTGAAAGAATTAGTCATGGCGGTCTGGATCAAACTGAGGAGAAGAGGAAAGAAAAGGTCTTCATGACAGAAGATGTCATTGGATGTAAGAGGTATGTGGTGCTGTATTCTCCTATATGTAGAACTGACTCATTACTGTGACCTGCGTCTCATCTTCTCCTCCAAGTCTTTTTTTATTATAATCATATGTATTTTAAATTTGGCAACTAAAAATTTTATTTGTAGATGTCACCTGCAGTCCTATGTAACAGCCCAGATAATAGTTATAAATTGTGTGCAGATAATGTAGTAGATGTTCCCTGCAGTCCAATGTAGCACCCTACATAACACAATAATTCACTGTGTTATGTGGGGTGTTACATAGGACTGCAGGTAACATCTATGATATCTGTAGTTATGAGACGGTGGGAGTCCGATTCCTGGCACCCCAGCCAATCATTTGTTTGAGGAGACCGCAATGTTCCAGTGAGAGCCACAACCTCTTTGCTCCTTACAAAGAAAAGCGCTGTCCATTTGATAACACTGTGCTTGGTATCAAATGGGACTGAGCTGTACCTAGGCCATGTGAAGTTGTGAACGATGAATGTGATGTCATATGGCCTAGGAAGAGACTGTGGCACTCACGAAGCACCGCAGCCTCTTCATACAGAAAAACTTCTACTAAAATGGAGGGAGGTGCCCGAGTTGGGTAGACTGCCCCGGGCCTATCATGCACTTAATCTATCCCTGGTTCTGGGATGACCATTGTACTGTATCTTGAAACCATTGTCCATAATTCTATGGAAAACTGATAACTGGTTCCAAAGCCACAAAATGTCATCCCAAGACAGGGGAATATGATGATTTAAGAAAAATAAGCAGATAACTAAGAGTGATAAAGCAAGTCCTTATATTTTCAAATGTTTTTATTTAAGGTTGACATGGTAAAAGATTACATACATTTTGATAAGAGCATTATTGATCAGTTTCATAGTAATTCCTTATATATAACAGTCAGGAATAGTTGCTGGAAGCTCTAACTAACTTCCTATGATCAGGACAGGAGCTTCTCCGGGGTACTGTATAGCACATTGAGTAAAAATAAAATGGAGCCGCCCTGACCTGGTGTCCAAAGGAGAAGCTCATCCTGGGACAGATGGAGGGCAGTACAGGACATATAGTACTGTACCACACTGTACTGTATCTTGAGGGACCACTGTCTTTGTGTATTATAGGGCATGACTAAAATATGTGGGATATAGAGCCCATATACTGTATGTCCCCCAGCAGATATTTGAGGTAGCTAGTCCTATTTATTTTAGAAGACAGTGGGGCTTATACCACACAAAACTGACTCAACTTGAGTGCCAAACCACCAGTTTTTTCCTGAACAGATCCTGACACAGTCCGTATCATTCATATGAAAGAGGCCTAAGGGGTTTCTTGAGGGTACCTGAGTTTTAGTTGGTTTCATTGTGATGAGTCAGGTATGAACTACTAGACTCATCAAGATAGGACTTAAGCTCCCATCTTTCTCTGTGGTCCTGCTCTACCCATTATGTAGTATTCGTTTTGAGGAATAAAAGGAACAGTGCCTGTGGTTGCTTTCAAGTTGCATGATTGAAAACAACTTTTAGTGGAATGCTATGTTAAGAATAGCTTACTATCTGCTACACATAACACAAATATGTGGTAAGATGTAAAATTACATAATTCTTTTATCTTCTTATCTAATCTGTGCCATTTGCAAGTGTCAAATTCTAAATGTATTAGTCAGGATTCAAGCAAAAACTAAATTGGCTGAATCAGCTTTTTACAATATCGGTGGTTCACCTACACTTGTAGAAACGTTTGTTTCACACTATTTTATAGTTGATGATGCAATCCTTACCTGGAGCAGTGACAGGAGCTATGTCTGCACCTATAGTCTAGCCTGAAGCAAGAGGACTATAAGTGTGGGAAGTACTTGCCAATGCTTCACACAAGAAAATTTGATAACCATGACCTTACTAGGTGCTATAATTTATGATTCAGCAGTGTATTATGACATAAGCATACTGTTGTGTCAGAAATACGTGTTAGGTCTGACCTTTACAGACAAGACTGAAACAAACTATACTAGTACAAAAGCAACTAATGTTGTCACAGTTTTAGAATGCAGCCTACAAGATACTCAAAGCGGCATTATCTTTGTTTTAACTACACTGTCTATATGCCAATTTACACAATTGAAACCACCAAGATGCAATCCCTGAAGCCAGGGGCATAGGTAACAGTCACTACTGGGCCCAGGAGCCTGAGGGGGCCCCCCAGAGACCCTTGTACTACATAAAAAGACACTGTTATTATAGAAAGTGCATACTGGTCATGTTACACCTCTGGCTGAAGGGAAGGGGTTAGGTCATGAATTTGGCATGGGGTGTGCCGTTTCCATTTTTGCCTCAGGTGGCACAAAGGCAATGTGCTTCCCTGCCCCTGGCCACAAAGCACTGAGGGAAGGGGGACCCAAGCTGAACTTTTGCACTAGGGCCCATGGGCCTTTAGCTATGCCCCTGCCTGAAGTGCAGGTTCATCTATGCCTCCATGACTCAGGAGTCCCTGTTGGGATCAGTGGCCGGTTTCTGCAGTTTTCACAGGGTTATTTGTGCCTTATAATTGTTGAAAAAAGCTAAAACACTCACTCCCGTCTCCAAGCTGCACCAGTTTTCTGGAATGTGCTACTCCAGACGGGTTAATTTCCAACGCCCACAGCTTTAAGCACACCCTAAAAACACATCTTTTTAGAGTGGCCTACTGCATTCCTTAAAGAAGATGTCCATCTTTGGGTGCCTTTCTACAATCCGTTGTTGAACCTGTGGAGAGAAGCACATTTACCTGCTCCCCTGTTCTGGCTACTTCAGTCCCCCTCAGTCACTGATGCATTTTGCCCATCACTTGTAAACTTCCGGTTTGACAGGGGTCACATTTGCTGCTAGAGCCAATGACTGGCTGCAGTGACATGTCTCTCATGCTTCATGTGACAGTGCATGTCAAAAAGGCCCCCAAAACAGGGCAACCCCTTTAAACTAACTAACTTCATACACCTTCTATAACCACATTCCTCAGAATCTGATTCTTTCTTCTATACCCTTCACACTCCATACACCTAAAGGCACTTCATAGCTCTGCATGCACAGGTGCTGGCTGGTGACTGGCTCATGCTGCGTTATATGTTCTCCCTTATGTTCTTTAAAGATGGCTGGACCACCAGCCAAGCACTTTTTACCTTATGTATCTCCTCATAGATTGTAAGCTGCTGTGAGCTGGACCTTCACTCTTATTGTTTGAATTCTAGATGTGTTTCTTACTCTGTAATGTCTGATTATGTCTGTACATGTAAACTCTGATTGTAAAGTGCTGCGGAATATGTTGTCACTAGATGATTCTTATTATACTGCCGTTTCATGCCTGCAGTCTATGGTCTCCTGTCTGCCTCTATTTACCTTGGCAGGAGCTCTGCTGTTCCATACCAGCACAGAGTTGCCAAGTGCTGGCTGAAGCGGTGATCTCAGTGAGTACGGCAGGCGATCGCAGTGGCCAGCGATTGGCTGAAGCTCTCATGCCAGTAAAAGCGTCATAGCTTCAGCAAATGTAATCAGAGGGGACTGTGTACTGGCACTGGAGTGGCAGAAAATTAGGTAATGAATATTAACTTTATTCACGGTTTGCAGGTAAAATGACAATTTTTTAAAGCCCACATAATATGTTTAAGCTCTGGATATTTTTGTGTCCTGTATGCAAATAACAAAACCATTGTATAGCCACTAAAGCCTCAAATAAGTGTACAACAACACCTTTACAACAGTGCCATCATTTTCATACAGAGTGTAAAAAACTGTGGAGGGTAAGACTATTTTCACACTATTTTCTATTTTCCGGTATTGAGATCCGTGATAGGGTCTCAATGCCGGAGAGAAATGCTTCCATTTTGTCCCCATTATTGTCAATGGGGACAAAACGTAACTAAACAGAACGGAGTGCTCCAAAATGCATTCCGTTCTGTTTGGTTGCGTTTCCATACCGGAGAGCAAACTGCTTTCCGTCATGGGATGCAGAGCAAAACAATGCAAGTCGATGGGGATGGATCCGATTTCTCGTACACAATAGAAAACAGATTCGTCCTCCATTGACTTTCAATGGAGTTCATGACGGAACCGTCTTGGCTATTTTAAAGATAATACAACCGGATCCATTCATAACGGATGCAGATGATTGTATTATCAGCGACGAAAGCGTTTTTGCTGATCCCTGCCACATCAGCCAAAAACGCAACTGTGAAAGTAGCCTAAAGCTACAGACGTCAGACACTATTTGCAGGAGAAGAACCTGAGTCACGGAGTAATATATATCTCCTTGACACATTCTCTTACATCACCACAATCACTTCTGCACGTACACCACTATTTTCTAATGCACATTTAAAGGGGTTGTGTCATTATAACAAATTTGCTGTTAACTAAAGGCCTCTTTTACATGAGTGGATAATTGTTTGAAAAATCGTGAAATTGAGCGAAAGTAATCAACTATCGAGTAGTGTAAAAGCATTGACGTTCAAATGGCAAGCAATAATTGATTAGCTTGTCGTTCTTGCGATTGCTGATGTAGACTCCTAAGTCGTCGTCCATTGTCCAGAATTCCACACATATGAACAGGTATCGTTTACAGCACAGTGGTCGGGACTGTCAAATTCCACACGATTGCACTCTCAAATTCTTACAAAACGCCCTGTTGTCATTCAAACGTTATCGAATCATTTATCACTCAATCAAATCAATAATCTAGTTGTGTAAAGGGGCCTTAAAGGGTTTTCCAAGATTTTTTTTACTGTTGACTTATTCTCTGGATAGGTCATCAGTATCTGATCGGTGGGGGTCATAGGACACCCAGGACCCTCACCGATCAGCTCCTGTGAGCGCCGCGGCCTTCTCCCTGCTTTTCCTAGGCAGAGTGACGACATGTTCTTCGATCACGTGGCCTAGGAGCAGCTCAGCCTCATACCAAGCACAGCCGCTATACAATGTACGCCACTGTACTTAGTAGACTGTGAGAAGGCAGCGGCATTCACAGGAGCGCCACTGCCTTCTCAAAGCAGCTGATCAGCGGAGGTCCCATGTGTTGGACCCCCATAATCAGATACTGATGACCTATCTAGAGTATCAGTAAAAAAAATCTCGGAAAACCCTTTTAACTAATTGCGCCCTTCCACTCCATTCATTCTCTTTGGGACCAACAGAAATAGCCAAGAGCTGTACTTGGCTATCTCAAGAATGAATGGACTGGCAGGGCACACGCACGACTTGCCACTCTATCAGATTAAGGGAACAGGACCCCCATTCTCCAAATCGGCTGAGGTCCCAGAGGTCAGACCCTCAGCGATCAGTTAGTTACAGGATAGAGCATAGCTTGCAAACTTGGCACAACTCAACATGAGTCTCTGTTTGTTGGTAATATATAGTCACTAACTGTATTATTATTCTGGTATAGAGCTAATATCTTTACAGTATATACTGTAGATTGTAGTATATTATACCATAATGTGCCCTGTATTTCCCAACAGAGCAAATGAGCCTTGGGGAACACAGTCCACACACACCTCTGATCACCAGGACCAGGCCGTGTGTTCTGTCAGTCTTCTGCAGTACATGGCAGCCTCCCCTATCTGCCCGCTGCTCTGCTCTGTACTAGTGCTTATTTTGGCACACTAGGGCTGGGTTCACATCACATTTTTGCCATCCTTTTAACATATACAAAAAACGTATACATTAACAGATGCCTCAAACTGATGCCATACAGAGTCATCTGTTCACCAAAAAAAAACATATGTTAACGTAAACATATTTTTATCAGACTCTGCAGGATACAAAGCGTTTTTGTATGTCGTATACGTCAAACGTATTTCAAAAACGTCATGTGAAACCACCCTTACATATGCACACATTCAATACCAGGATGGGCATGGTGGAGGGGGAGGGCCCAGTCAATTCTAGCTATGCCCCTGTCTGCATCCGCATTTTATTGCGGATTGTTATCGTGAGGATATGTAAACCCATTAATTTCAATGGGGACGCAAAACGTGCAGACAACATGCGTGGTGTCCACATCCGTATGTCTATTCTGCGGTCCCGCAAAAAAGTTAGAAAATGTCCTATTCTTGTGTGTTTTGTGGACAAAAATGAGGCAATATTACAATGGGGCCAGAAAAAGAAAACGGATGCAACATGGACATTATCCATATTTTTTGCGGATCTGCTTTTTGCATACGGCAAAATAAATATGATCGTGTGAATGCAATCTTCTGTGAGGCATTGCTGTTAGATTTAAATCACCAGACAGATCCCTTTTAATACCCTAATTCCAGTAAATGAATGTTAAAACCACTTCAAGACCAGGCCTAATTTTGCAAATCTGACATGTGTCACTTTATGTGGTGATAACTTTGGAACGCTTTTACTTATCCAAGCCATTCAGAGATTGTTTTCTCATGACACATTGTACTTCGTGTTAATGGTAAATTTGAGTCAATATGTTTTACCTTTATTTATAAAAAATCAAAATTTACTGAAAATTTTGAAAAAAAAAAATCACAATTTTTTAGATATGAATTTCTCTGCTTTTAAGTTGCATAGGGATATCTAATAAAATTGTTATTAATGAACATTCACCATATGTCCACTTTATGTTGGCATAATTTTGGAAATGTAATTTTATTTTTTTAGGACGTTAGAAGGCTTCAAATTTTAGATGTCATTTTTAAGATTTTCATGAAAATTTCCAATAGTTAATTTTAAAGGACCTTTGCAGTTCTAAAGTGACTTTGAGGGGCTTAAATAATAGAAACCTCCCATAAATGAACATATTTTAGAAACGACAGCCCCCAATGTAATCAAACCTGATTTTACAAAGTTTGTTAACCCTTTAGATTTCCCACAAGAATTAAAACAGAAGGAAGGTGAAATTTTTTTTTGAAAGTTTTTTTTTGCAGATTTTCAATTTTTAATTCATTTTTCCTATAAGATAGCAAGGGCAAACCGCAAATCAAACCTGAATATTTATTTTTCTGATTCTGAAGTTTGCAGAAACACTCCATATGTGGTTGTAAACTGCTCTGTGACCGGCAGTAATGAGAGGGAGATAGTACAAGCATTTGTGATGGCTTTGACAGCTTGTCAGAGTGATCAAAAGCCTGGAGGCCAGGAAAAAAGGTCTCAGGTTAAAGCTCCATGTTCTTGGCTGTCAGGAGGCAGCTGAGTCATGGAGCTTCTATGTACAGGTGCTGCACACAGGGGGCAAAGCTGAAGGACGTTTATAGTCAATGGGCAGACTTGAAGTAGTTAAGCAAATAAGCAATATACATAATACAGGATATCTGCCATCAAAACTATTTTTCCTTCTCTAATCAATATGTTACTTTTAGTATGAATTGCATCATAGTATTATGTCCATACTGACGGTACACAAGTAGGCAGCTGGCAGAAATCTTCAGCTCCAGTCATATCTCCACCTGCAGCCTGAAAGAGTGACAAGGTGATGATGACATTCAACGTGCAGGTTTATTACACCGGAAATATATGCCGCCTGAATTCATGTTATGGTTTGTTTTCAAGGGCAGCGTTTGCAACATGTGCTGCTTATTAATATTATTTTGTTGCTAAGGAAGTTAACATGAGACATTTATTACATCCTGTACTCCAGAATTTTGATTTCAAAAAGCCAAAACTAGGATTTTGCAACTTCTTGGGATCACATCCATAAAAAAAATTGCGACATTTAGCCTCTTTAAACCATTCACTCCAGTTTTGAAAAATGGATGGGAAAGTGGGCGTGATTAGCCTACAGAGCTGATATACAGTCCTGCTCATCGTTATTGGCACCCATCAAGTTTAAGTACATAATGTGGAATATCTCCTGAAAAAAATGAGATAAGAGGAAAATTGAGATGTCTTCGAAGGTGGGTGCGAATGGTGGAAAAAACACCACATCAAACATCCAAAGATCTGAAGCCAACCTGGAACAGTCTGGGGTCATGGTTTCAACAAGTACCATACACTGCACACTAAACCAAGCCGAACTTTATAGGCGAAGGCCAAGAAAGAAATCATTGTTGAAGAAAAGACATAACAAGGAACAACTGATCTTTGCCAAAGAGTACCCTGACAAACAACAATCCTTCTGGGAAAATGTTCTGTGGACAGAGGATACAAAAATCAAGCTTTTTGGCAATGCAAAGCAACAGCTTGTTTACAGACGGCTCAATGACGCTTATAAGGAAAAGAAGACCCTACCAACAGTTAAGCATGGTGGAAGATCCATAATGCTGTAGGGTTTCTTTGCTGCGTCTGGTACTGGAGGCCTTGACCATATCACAGGAATCATAAAATCGGTGAATTATCAAGAGATTTTTGTCATGGACGTACCAGGACATACGGACATTCCCGCGACAGTGGGTGGGAGGAGATCTGTGACATTGGCAACACGTGCTTTGATCTGACAGGTTTCTTGTGGATCATGAGATGTCTGTGTTGTTTCTGATACTGGCCACACCTCTTACAACCAGATGTTGCTATTTTGCTCACTTAACTTTCCTTATTTATGCCTCATTCAGACATCCGTGGAGCACGGTCCGTGAAAACCTGGACTGTGCTCCTTCTGAGGGCAGGAGCGCACTGTGTCATTGGTTGCTATGACGCCGTGCTCTTCATGAGGCCGCCGCTGTACAGTGATACACTTGATACCAATGGCGCTATGCGCTCCTGCCCTCAGAAGGAACACAGTCCGGGTTTTCATGGACCATGCTCCACGGATGTCTAAATGAGGCATTGTAGTTGCTTCTCCAACAACACTGTGCGGTTTATATTTTCAGTTGTGTCTATGGTCTGCTGGTATTTGGTTCTTGGCTGAGATCCCATTGCTGCCATTGCTACTGGACAGTTAAGTGTTTCCTTTCCCTTTTGCATATTGTTTTGTTTATCTGTGTGTTGTTTTCCCTTGCTCTTTGTTGCAGGCCTCAGGGAGACTCCTGTCCATCCTACAATCCTGGAGGAACAGGTAGTCTCAGTCCTGTCACTATCTCCAGGGTCTTATAGGGTGTGATAGGACTCTAGGTACTTATGCGTATAAACTCACCTACCCTTGGGGTCTGTCCATACTGATAGCCAGTCAGGACTGTTACTAGGGACTCCACTAGGAGCTGTCCTTTCCCTTCCCTAGCTTTCAGGCCTTGTTCCTTGTTCCCTCTCCTTCTTCATCCGGTGTGATGTCTCCCTCCCACACACGGACGTGACAATTTTAGAGCAAAATGTCCTACCCAGTGTAAGAAAACTTGGTTTGACTCAAAGAACATGGGTTCTCTATCAAGACAAGGACCCAAAGCACACATCCAAAGGTACACAGGAATGGTTGAAAAAGAAAAAGTGGACTGTTTTAAAATGCCCAGCAGTCCTGACCTCATTCCCATTGAAAATCTTTGAGGTGAGCTGAAATCTGCTATTGGGAAAAAGAAACCTGTAAACATTCAAGAGCTTGAACAAACTGCAAAGGAAGAGTGGGAGGAAATACCAGGTGAGAAGTGCAAGATGGCTACAAGAAACATTTGGAGGCTGTCATAAATGCCAAAGGATGTGCAGACAAGTGTTAATTAGGGATGTTTTTATTGCTGCACATGCTGTTTATTCTGTTCCTTCTTTGAAATTACAACATGTTATGTAATGTAATGTAACCACTAATTTAAAAAATCATGAGGATATAACTTTGAGGGTGAAGAAGGGGTGCCAATAATGGTGAGCAGCACATTGGCTGTGGGCACCTCCCATAGTGGTGCAGACCCACTGACTTCAATTCTTTGCCACTTTATGCAGATTGTGGACCCATCGAAGACAATAAGTCTGCCCCGCAATGCAGGGTGCATATGTCCAGTGTCTGTCTCTTGTGGAACTGTGATTTGTGGTTCACAAAATGGACATGGACTGGTGAATGGACCCTAAGTCTCCACTTTCTACACCACATTGATGCAGACAAACCACACCCCTTCATGGAAATAGTATTCATTACAACAGTTGCCCCTTTTAGCAGGATAATATGCCCTACCACACTGAAAATTGTTCATGAATGGGTTAAAGGACAAAGAGGTGAAGTTATTGACTTTACCTCCAAATTTCCCAGATCTCAATCTGACCGAGCATATGTGAGATGTTTTGCAAAAACAAGCCTGGGAGATCCTACCTCACAGTTGGCAGGGCTTAAATGATCTGCTGGTAATGTCTGGGTGCCAGATACCGCATGATATCTTAAGAGGTCTTTTGGAGCCCATGCCTTAATAGGTCAGAGCTGTCTTGATGGCACCAGTGGGACGTGTACAGTGTTATGCAGGTAGTTTACATCCTATGGCTACATGTGGCAGTTATTGACTGAAAAGTGACCTCTTGTTTCCTCTTGTAAACCATTTACTCCCAGGACTTCAGGAGCTGATTGATTGAGCCATATCATATCTACTTCAGCTGACACAGCTTCCCAATTATACCTACAATAGAAAAAGGGTCCTTTTACATGGACCAATAATCAGATCTAGGATTGCAGTGATCTCCACCAGAGTATGAGGAGGAATAATCGCTAATGCTATTGCTCTTCCCCATAAGGACTCATTGTTTGCCGGCAGGAGAACATGCTGCCGGTAAACGATCACTTTTGGGTGGTCACAAACGATTGGATTACCCGTGGATGAACATTTAGCTCGTTCATTGGGTGATCAGCAGCGCATTTACACAGCCCAATCATCGCTAACGAACATTACTATGAACAACTGTTCATATGGTGTGGTGCTGTGCGTGGCCATTGTCGCTGTGCTGATGAGTTGGGGGGTCCAGTGCTTGGTTTGGCATTGTCAGGCAGCAGTGGTGCTGTCTGGCAGGTGGGTCCCACCGCCTGCCAGGTCGGCGCCGCGGTGTCGGCTGTTGCCGCGCAGTGCAGCACCAAATTTAGAGTAGGTCCCACTCAAAGAGGCAACCTTGGTGTGGTGAGTGGGCTTATGCCTTTTGATCAAAATGTACACTAATGCCTCAATAGCATGTAGCATAGGAGGCGGTACACATGCATCAAGTAGCACTGTTTTCTGCTACGTAACAGTGATGAGATCAAAGCATAGCATTTGGATGTGCGATCCAGTTCTTTTTATTTTTATTTGCATATTACTATGAACGCTCATTAACGATAATCTGTGCGATTCTCACACAGATAGAGAGCCCTTAAGATAGTGTTCAAGCCCATTTGTATTTCCACTTGTCTGTCTCTTTGATCCTCAGGTGATCATTTCCTTTTCAACATAGATTTTTAGGGAGTTGTGATTCCTCTGGATCAACTTGTAGGAAAACAGGCCGAACTGGATGGACAGATGTCTTTTTTCGGCCTTATAAACTATGTTACTATGTTACTATTTATGCTGGCTGAAGACCTACATTCCACAGCCGCTAACTTTGACTGAGGTGCTCCCCACATGCTTGAAAAACGGCCACACACTTAAAGGGCACGAAACGTTGTGCTAATTGCACTACTGAATTAAATTAAATACATATTGATCAAGCAAGAAATATCTACACCTCTTTACAGCAGACTGTTCTGAATAACTCAAACACTTTTTGGTGTGCTGTCATAAGTAGTCCTTGTTCTGAAGGATCCTGAGGTGGAGCGGGATCCCCATTGAAGACGAGCACCAAACAAAAGCCCTACCTACCTATATGGGTGCTGTGGCCACAGCAGTTCTACAATTGTATTAACTCCACACTACTTCAGACGTGGAAGAAAATGTTTGATCAAACACCTAAGCAAACTTTGACAAGCTGTAAATACTATTTAAAAGACTATGTTTTTCCTCTCAGTCATATATACTACAGTGCAGTGCGAAATTGTGTCGTGTGCTGCACACTAACCGGAGTGTAGAAAATATACGTTTTTTCTCTCAGTTATATATTATACAGTGCAGTGAAAAATTCTGTTGTGTGCTGCACACTAGCCGGAGTGTAGAAAATATACGTTTTTCCTCTCAGTCATATATACTACAGTGCAGTGCAAAATTCTGTCGTGTGCTGCACACTAGCCGGAGTGTAGAAAATATACGTTTTTCCTCTCAGTTATATATTATACAGTACAGTGCAAAATTCTGTTATGTGCTGCACACTAGCTGGAGCGTAGAAAATATAAGTTTTTCCTCTCAGTTCTATATTATATAGTGCAGTGCAAATTTCTGTCGTGTGCTGCACACTAGCCGGAGAGTAGAAAATATACGTTTTTTTCTCTCAGTTATATATTATACAGTGCAGTGAATAATTCTGTCGTGTGCTGCATACTAGCCAGAGTGCAGAAAATATACATTTTTTCTCTCAGTTATATATTATACAGTGCAGTGAAAAATTCTGTCGCGTGCTGCACACTAGCCGGAGTGTAGAAAAGATACGTTTTTCCTCTCAGTTATATATTGTGCAGTGAAAAATTCTGTCGTGTGCTGCACACTAGCCGGAGTGTAGAAAATATACGTTTTTTCTCTCAGTTACATATTATACAGTGCAGTGCAAAATTCTGTTGTGTGCTGCACACTAGCCGGAGTGTAGAAAATATATGTTTTTTCTTTCAGTTATATATTATACAGTGCAGTGAAAAATTCTGTCGTGTGTTGCACACTAGCCGGAGTGTAGAAAATATAAGTTTTTTTTCTTTCAGTTATATATTATACAGTGTAGTGAAAAATTCTGTCGTGTGCTGCACACTAGCCGGAGTGTAGAAAATATACGTTTTTCCTCTCAGTCATATATACTACAGTGCAGTGCAAAATTCTGTTATGTGCTGCACACTAGCCGGAGTGTAGAAAATATACGTTTTTCCTCTCAGTTATATATTATACAGTGCAGTGCAAAATTCTGTCGTGTGCTGCACACTAGCCGGAGTGTAGAATATATACGTTTTTCCTCTCAGTCATATATATTACAGTGCATACTACAGTGCAGTGTAAAATTCTGTTGTGTGCTGCACACTAGCACACTAGTAGAAAATATACGTTTTTTCTCTCAGTTATATATTATACAGTGCAGTGAAAAATTCTGTCGTGTGCTGCACACTATCCGGAGTGTAGAAAATATACGTTTTTTCTCTCAGTTATATATTATACAGTGCAGTGAAAAATTCTGTCGTGTGCTGCACACTAGCCGGAGTGTAGAAAATATATGTTTTTTCTCTCAGTTATATATTATACAGTGCAGTGAAAAATTCTGTCGTGTGCTGCACACTATCCGGAGTGTAGAAAATATACGTTTTTTCTCTCAGTTCTATATTATATAGTGCAGTGCAAATTTCTGTCGTGTGCTGCACACTAGCCGGAGAGTAGAAAATATACGTTTTTTTCTCTCAGTTATATATTATACAGTGCAGTGAATAATTCTGTCGTGTGCTGCATACTAGCCAGAGTGCAGAAAATATACATTTTTCTCTGGATCAACTTGTAGGAAAACAGGCCGAACTGGATGGACAGATGTCTTTTTTCGGCCTTATAAACTATGTTACTATGTTACTATTTATGCTGGCTGAAGACCTACATTCCACAGCCGCTAACTTTGACTGAGGTGCTCCCCACATGCTTGAAAAACGGCCACACACTTAAAGGGCACGAAACGTTGTGCTAATTGCACTACTGAATTAAATTAAATACATATTGATCAAGCAAGAAATATCTACACCTCTTTACAGCAGACTGTTCTGAATAACTCAAACACTTTTTGGTGTGCTGTCATAAGTAGTCCTTGTTCTGAAGGATCCTGAGGTGGAGCGGGATCCCCATTGAAGACGAGCACCAAACAAAAGCCCTACCTACCTATATGGGTGCTGTGGCCACAGCAGTTCTACAATTGTATTAACTCCACACTACTTCAGACGTGGAAGAAAATGTTTGATCAAACACCTAAGCAAACTTTGACAAGCTGTAAATACTATTTAAAAGACTATGTTTTTCCTCTCAGTCATATATACTACAGTGCAGTGCGAAATTGTGTCGTGTGCTGCACACTAACCGGAGTGTAGAAAATATACGTTTTTCCTCTCAGTTATATATTATACAGTGCAGTGAAAAATTCTGTTGTGTGCTGCACACTAGCCGGAGTGTAGAAAATATACGTTTTTCCTCTCAGTCATATATACTACAGTGCAGTGCAAAATTCTGTCGTGTGCTGCACACTAGCCGGAGTGTAGAAAATATACGTTTTTCCTCTCAGTTATATATTATACAGTACAGTGCAAAATTCTGTTATGTGCTGCACACTAGCTGGAGCGTAGAAAATATAAGTTTTTCCTCTCAGTTCTATATTATATAGTGCAGTGCAAATTTCTGTCGTGTGCTGCACACTAGCCGGAGAGTAGAAAATATACGTTTTTTTCTCTCAGTTATATATTATACAGTGCAGTGAATAATTCTGTCGTGTGCTGCATACTAGCCAGAGTGCAGAAAATATACATTTTTTCTCTCAGTTATATATTATACAGTGCAGTGAAAAATTCTGTCGCGTGCTGCACACTAGCCGGAGTGTAGAAAAGATACGTTTTTCCTCTCAGTTATATATTGTGCAGTGAAAAATTCTGTCGTGTGCTGCACACTAGCCGGAGTGTAGAAAATATACGTTTTTTTCTCTCAGTTATATATTATACAGTGCAGTGCAAAATTCTGTTGTGTGCTGCACACTAGCCGGAGTGTAGAAAATATATGTTTTTTCTTTCAGTTATATATTATACAGTGCAGTGAAAAATTCTGTCGTGTGTTGCACACTAGCCGGAGTGTAGAAAATATAAGTTTTTTTTTCTTTCAGTTATATATTATACAGTGTAGTGAAAAATTCTGTCGTGTGCTGCCACACTAGCCGGAGTGTTAGAAAATATACGTTTTTCCTCTCAGTCATAATATACTACAGTGCAGTGCAAAATTCTGTTATGTGCTGCACCACTAGCCGGAGTGTAGAAAATATACGTTTTCCTCTCAGTTATATATTATACAGTGCAGTGCAAAATTCTGTCGTGTGCTGCACACTAGCCGGAGTGTAGAATTATATACGTTTTTCCTCTCAGTCATATATATTACAGTGCATACTACAGTGCAGTGTAAAATTCTGTGTGTGCTGCACACTAGCACACTAGCTAGAAAATATACGTTTTTTTCTCTCAGTTATATATTATACAGTGCAGTGAAAATTCTGTCGTGTGCTGCACACTAGCCGGAGTGTAGAAAATATACGTTTTTTCTCTCAGTTATATATTATACAGTGCAGTGAAAAATTCTGTCGTGTGCTGCACACTAGCCGGAGTGTAGAAAATATATGTTTTTTCTCTCAGTTATATATTATACAGTGCAGTGAAAAATTCTGTCGTGTGCTGCACAATATCCGGAGTGTAGAAAATATACGTTTTTTCTCTCAGTTCTATATTTATATAGTGCCAGTGCAAATTTCTGTCGTGTGCTGCACACTAGCCGGAGAGTAGAAAATATACGTTTTTTTTCTCTCAGTTATATATTATACAGTGCAGTGAATAATTCTGTCGTGTGCTGCATACTAGCCAGAGTGCAGAAAATATACATTTTTTCTCTCAGTTATATATTATACAGTGCAGTGAAAAATTCTGTCGCGTGCTGCACACTAGCCGGAGTGTAGAAAAGATACGTTTTTCCTCTCAGTTATATATTGTGCAGTGAAAAATTCTGTCGCGTGCTGCAACACTAGCCGGAGTGTAGAAAATTATACGTTTTTTCTCTCAGTTATATATTATACAGTGCAGTGCAAAAATTCTGTCGTGTGCTGCACACTAGCCGGAGTGTAGAAAATATATGTTTATTCTCTCAGTTATATATTATACAGTGCAGTGAAAAATTCTGTTGTGTGCTGCACACTAGCCGGAGTGTAGAAAATATACGTTTTTTTCTTTCAGTTATATATTATACAGTGTTGTGAAAAATTCTGTCGTGTGCTGCACACTAGCCGGAGTGTAGAAAATATACGTTTTTCCTCTCAGTTGTATATTATACAGTGCAGTGCAAAATTCTGTTGTGTGCTGCACACTAGCCGGAGTGTAGAAAATATACGTTTTTTCTCTCAGTTATATATTATACAGTGCAGTGCAAAATTCTGTCGTGTGCTGCACACTAGCCGGAGTGTAGAAAATATATGTTTTTTCTCTCAGTTATATATATACAGTGCAGTGAAAAATTCTGTTGTGTGCTGCACACTAGCCGGAGTGTAGAAAATATACGTTTTTTTCTTTCAGTTATATATTATACAGTGTTGTGAAAAATTCTGTCGTGTGCTGCACACTAGCCGGAGTGTAGAAAATATACGTTTTTTCCTCTCAGTTATATATTATACAGTGCAGTGAAAAATTCTGTTGTGTGCTGCACACTAGCCGGAGTGTAGAAAATATACGTTTTTTCTCTCAGTTATATATTATACAGTGCAGTGAAAAATTCTGTCGTGTGCTGCACACTAGCCGGAGTGTAGAAAATATACGTTTTTCTCTCAGTTATATATATACAGTGCAGTGAAAAATTCTGTCGTGTGCTGCACACTAGCCGGAGTGTAGAAAATATACGTTTTTTCTCTCAGTTATATATTATACAGTGCAGTGAAAAATTCTGTCGTGTGCTGCACACTAGCCGGAGTGTAGAAAATATACTTTTTTCTCTCAGTTATATATCCTACAGTGCAGTGCAAAATTCTGTCGTGTGCTGCACACTAGCCGGAGTGTAGAAAATATACGTTTTTTTCTCTCAGTTATATATTATACAGTGCAGTGAAAAATTCTGTTGTGTGCTGCACACTAGCCGGAGTGTAGAAAATATACGTTTTT
>ONZH01014994.1:0-62596 GCA_900303285.1 Rhinella marina | reverse complement strand
CCACACAGTCATACGGAGCCATCTTTGTCTGCAGCAGGGGAGAGAAGACTGTGAGGAAGGGGACAAGGTGCGTAGGTACTGTGTTAGGTACAGAGGAGGCACAGATTGCATTTCTCCTACAAAGGGGACACAGAGGAGAGGGCATTAATACTACAAAGAGGGCACAGTGGAGAGGGCATTAATACAACAAAGGGGCCAAAGAGGAGAGGGCAATAATACTACAAAGGGGGCACAGTGTGTATTACTATTACAAAGGGGGCACAGTGGAGAGGGCATTAATACAACAAAGGGGCCAAAGAGGAGAGGGCAATAATACTACAAAGGGGGCACAGTGTGTATTACTATTACAAAGGGGGCACAGTGGGCATTACTAGAAAGAGGGACACACAGGGCATTACTACTGCAAAGCGGGCACAGAGGGCATTACTACCATAAGGGGGGGCACAGTGGGCATTACTACTACAAAGGTGGCACAGAGGGCATTATTACCATAAAGGGGCACAGAGGGCTTTTCTACTATAAAGGGGAGCATAGATGGCACTACTACTATAAAGGGGCCACAGAGGGCTTTGCCACTATAAAGGGGGCACAGAGGGCATTGCTACTATAAAGGGGGCACAGAGGGCATTACTACTATAAAGGGGACACTAAGAGCATTACTACTATGAAGGAGGCACAATAGGCCTTACTACTATGAAGGGGCACAAGGGGCATTACTACTGTGCAGGGACACAGTAGGCATTACTACTATAAAGGGGGAACAATGGGCATTACTACTGTGAAGGGGGCCCAGAGTGCATTACTACTGAGAAGGAGGCTCAAAGAGGGCATAATTACTGTGAAGGATCATAACTATTATGGGGGCACACTGGGCATTACTACTGTGAAGGTGGCACAATGGGCATTACTACTCTGTAGGGGGCACAGAGAGGGCACAACTACTGTGAGGGGCACAAAGAGAGTATTACCACTGTGAAAGGGGCTCAGATGTGTCTCTACCTATGTGTGTGTCTGTCCCTTTGTGTATCACCATCACCATGCCCACAGTGTTCCTATGTCTTGACGCAGCTGCATCAGGACGTTCTGTGGGGGCAAGAAGAAGAAGGAAGAGGAGGCAGCACCGCCAGCATGGAGTCCGTGGGAGAGGCACCGGGAGGCACACTAAGGACGCAGGTAATGCAGCGAACCGGTACCACAGGGGGAACACATAAGCGTCAGGGGATATGTCACAGTGTGGTGTTGCCAATGGTTACTACTCATGGTTTTCAGTAGTGTCCCATGGACCGGCGTGCAGTTGCGTGGAGGGTGGACACGACTTCCCTCGGGGCACAATCTGTACGCAGGACTCCACCGGATGGTGAGACGAGGTGCCCTTGGTGGTAATTTTGACCGTGTCGGGCGGCTGGGTCCTGGTTATTCGTGATGCCAGTGTCTTAAGGTAGAAACACCCTTAACAGTAATAATGAGGAGGCAGTTTGAGATGAACAGGGAACTTTTACTGAATTCCTGAATCCTCCTTGTTGGTACAGATAATGCACACAGAGATGGTTCACAAAAGGATTGGGATGGTAGGCTTTCCAAGTAGGCTGGATCTCTTACTTGCAATATATATATATAGTCTCTAGAACGACAGCCAGGCTTTAGTACAATTTGAGCATTAAGTTCACATTAAGTTCACTCCTGATAGGTAATGTGTGATTCAGATTTAGGGATAATAGTGCACTTTATCATCCGGCAATTTCCTCAGGGGCTGTGGAGCTTCTCCTGGCAACTTGTAAATGATGGAGTCCAAAACAACTGAAATATGGATTACCTCCACGTGGTGTACCACTAGGTAGCACTTTGTTCTGGCTGCAGTCTGAATGCTGACGTCACTGGCTTCTGGGTTTTCCAGTGGCATTGATTAAATGTAGAGAAGCTGGAACTTGCTTCCTTCTCTGTGTCTTGCTGACTCACACTCTGCACTTCCTCTCTCACCAACTACCAACTTTACCCTCCTCTGTACAGAGGGGTGGTAGCAGAATGGCCAGCTCCATCTAGAGGTTAGGAGTGAAACTACATCAGCCTAGATGGATAGCCTTACCAAATACAATGTGTAAAATCACAATACAGTTTAAAGTGAACCACTATTAGTGGGACGCTGCAGTAACACTAACACATGATCTACACTAGTGTTATCTATGGTTTTACGTAGGACTGAAAGTAACACTACCACACGATCTACACTAGTGTTATCTATGGTTTTACGTAGGACTGAAGGTAACACTACCACACGATCTACACTAGTGTTATCTGTGGTTTTACGTAGGACTACAGGTAACACTACCACATTATTAGCACTAGTGTTATCTGTGGTTTTACATAGGATTGCAGGTAACACTACCACATGATCTACACTAGTGTTAACTGTGGTTTTACATAGGACTGCTTAGAATCCTGGCGTGTCTATCAGATATATCTTCATTCTTCTCCTCCCTCTTCTTAAAACCTAACCTGGATGAAATCTGTCCATTATAGTTAGATGTGGCACACTTTCTCCAGTTTCACAGGACCACAGTCTGGGCATAACATTTGATTCTGCCCTGTCCTGAAACCACACATCCAAACCCTTATCTCCTTACCTTGCTGATTTCAACATCCCTCGTATTCACTCCTCCCTCACCCCTGAGCAGGGGCGGATTGGGAATTTAAAGTGGCCCCTGCAAAGAAAAATAAACGTGTCCCCATTTTCTAGGTGCGTCCAAACTGACAGAAGAGAGGCCAACACAACTAGGTGGGGACAACCAAAGTAGGCGGGGCCTGCAATACCATAGTGCAGCACAGAATACCGCCCCAGCAGAATCAAATATCACAGGACAGCACAAAATACCGCCGCCCCAGCCACAGTATTCAACTGTATCACCGCCATGAGAACAGTAATACAGTTGACTTCAGGAGGGCACCTGCGACCGTTGAGCATCAGATCATTATGTACTTGGCCTGCGGCCATCAAGAGGGCTTGAGTGGCACCCTGGGCATCGGCCCACCGTGAAATTTCCCTGTACTATCTATGGCCAATCCGCCCCTACCCCTGAGTCAACTAAAGATAGTGCACATCCCTGTCATCTCCACATCAGGACTACTGCAACATTTGCTTCTGTAGCCTCCCATCTAGCCTTCTTGCACCCATCCAGTCTATCTTTAACTCTACTGCCAGGTTAATCCTCCTCTTCCCTCGTTTCTGCCCATCCCTCCACTGGCCCCCCCATTGCTCAGCTAATAAGGCCATCCACAATCTGTTACCTGCTCACATCTCTGACCTGCTTTCCTGATGCATCCCTTCATGTAATCTCAGTTTCTCACAAGACTTCCATCTTTGTTCTCCTCTTATTTGTTCCTTGCACAGTTGCCTACAAGATTTCTTGCATGAATTCCCCATACTTTGGAACTCACTACCCCAACATCCATACCTCCGAAAGCAACCTGAATACTCACCTCTTCAGCAAAGCCTACCAACTGCAATAAGCATGCTGCCACCAGTGAGGGTATAGGCCAACATGCTGTGGGCTCAGTTTTCAAATCAATGGTAAATGCAGTTCCCAGTAGACAGGGGTATCTGCAATTGTTTGAAAATGTACTGTTACGATAATGTTCTGCACTTGTACATTACATGTACATGTAATGTAATGCATTGTATGCAGAGGTGCGCCAACAATGAGGCCAGGTGAGGCGACCGCCTCAGGCAGCACCAGTTAGAGGCAAGAGGGGAGCAGCTAAAGGGCCATGGGCAAAAGGGAAGGGGTTAGGATAAAAAGTCAGCATTGGGAAGGGATGGGGCGCTGTTTCAGTTTTTGCAGAAAGGCTAGGTGCACCCCTGATTGTATGCTCAGAATGTATAGGCCCACCAGAGCGTTTAGCTTGGGGGACACATGGGGGCAATGACCTTAAAGAGGTTTAGTTAGGGTTGGTTTTCTCTCTCACACCCCCCCCCTCCCCCTTGGCTGTGTTTTCCCGCTTTTTTATTTCAGGTAATTTACCTCAAGTTGTCTTCAAACAGGTGACAGCTGGTTCCAGCTGGTATCATCTTCAATCTGTGGTTGCAAGAAGAGCCTCTTCTGATTGGTTATCTGCGTTGCTGGGGGAGAATTCTAGCCTCTGATTCGTCTGCATAGTTACGGCGGGAAAGATGTTTGTCCTTAAATAGCTGTGTTTGGCAGCGCTCTAGGCCAGTTCCTGAAGACTGGATCATTGCCCCACCCACCCTCCTTGCTTTATTAGTGGGGCTGTATCACTCAGCTATTGCTGAGTGGATTTTTCTTAGTTAGAGGATAGCTTTAAATGGTTATTTAAAGGGATTCTGTCAGCAGGATAAGGTGTATAGAGCTTTTCACATTTACTTATTCCTCTCCGTGATTTATTTCAAAATATACTATTATTACTATTATTAGTGCTGTAGTTTCTTCAAAAAATCGTTTTAACTCATATGCTAATAACTTACTTAAGGAGCCCAAGGGGCTGTCTTCCCGGCCATTGGAGCCCAGCCGCGCCGCTTATTTTGGAGCCCAGCACCGCCCTCCTGCTAATTATTCACACCCCTTAGCGCTCTAGCTGCTAAATCTAGCAGAGCAATGAATGTGGAGCTCTCTGGATCCATGTGAGGTACAGGGCTGGTTCTAGCTTTGTTAGAAAGAGACTTTCATGTCCTATATGATGTCTGGTTTTCATTTTTTACATTTATTATAGGACAACCCCTTTAAATGGGAAGAATCTGCTATACCCTGTACCGCTGACAATTAGCAGGTAGAGGGTCCGATGTAAATGCATTCACACCTCTTCAAACAGCTGACTGGTGGAGGTGCCATGACTTGATCTGATATTGATGGGCTACCTTGAGGATAGACCATCAATATCCTGATCTTAAATGGGTATTTTAATATAATTCAGTGTGAAAAAGATACTCCTTTTGTAATTTAATTTCTGTAACAAAAATAATTCATCGCTTTCCTACAGTGTCACTGTATATATTTTCATTGTATAATACTGTTGAGGGAGCCCTGAGAATAAAATATATTAGTGCTCCTCCTGGGTGGGCCTCATTTGAGATCAGGCCCCAAAGCAGCCATTGTCTCCCCTATAGCTATAGCCCCTGCGTCCACCTATTGAGGTGGTCGCACATGCTCAGTTCCATCCTTCAACAGCCACCAGGTCTGTCTACAGTTCGACAGGTTTAGCACATTTTTGCCACAAAAAATATGATCAACTTTTTGGATTGGTCAGTTAACCTAAGCTGCGCTATAGTACACTGGATATATAACACTGATACTACAAATGTAAGTTAAAAGTGGTGATGTTCAGATGCTTATTTTATCACTTTCAATAAAGGCTGTGCAGACATCAAATTCGTATGCAGGGATCGTGTCCGTGGTGTCCTTACCTTTTCATATTACAGAACCCATAGGCATTTTTCTACGCTTCTAGAGTAGAATACCTCTCTACATATGTACATGATGGCACATACAGGAGGCACATGGAATTATACTATGGTCACTAAGATATTTGTAAACTGTATGAATCTGTATAAAGAGAGCTCCCCCAAGTGGTGGCTGCAGGAAGTCGGTGTCTGCTTAGGTCGCTGCTGTCATGCTTTCCATTTCTAAAGAATTGATAATGGATATGATGGATCCATTCTGGATCTCATTGACCTACAGACATGTTTCAGTGTGTCTCCCAGGTAGATATAATATAGAGGAAGAACATGACACTTTCAGTCTCATGACACTTTCAGTCTCCTTGACTCTGAATGAGTAAAGTCACCCATGGATCATAAATGATTCATTTTGCAATAAAAAAAAATATTTCTGCATACTTTAACTTTATGCTTGGGAATAAAAATAACCAAAAAGGGCCATAAACTGCACAGCATAAAAGACACCGAAGATTGGATGAGAAGAAGGAAGCAACACCGACCATGAACATCCTCCTCTCATGTGCATTCATCATTTTGCTGAGCAGCCAGATTGGTAAGAAATGGTATAGTAGTGTGAGGAAGAGATGACACTGCTGTGTGCACTGTGCTGTGTATACATGTCATGGTGTAGTAGTGTGAGGAAGAGATGACACTGCTGTGTGCACTGTGCTGTGTATACATGTCATGGTGTAGTAGTGTAAAGAGAAGATGACACTGCTGTGTGCACTGTGCTGTGTATACATGTCATGGTCTAGTAGTGTGAGGAGGAGATGACACTGCTGTGTGCACTGTGCTGTGTATACATGTCATGGTGTAGTAGTGTAAAGAGGAGATGACACTGCTGTGTGCACTGTGCTGTGTATACATGTCATGGTGTAGTAGTGTAAAGAGGAGATGACACTGCTGTGTGCACTGTGCTGTGTATACATGTCATGGTGTAGTAGTGTGAGGAGGAGATGACACTGCTGTGTGCACTGTGCTGTGTATATATATCATGGTGTAGTAGTGTGAGGAAGAGATGACACCGCTGTGTGCACTGTGCTGTGTATACATGTCATGGTGTAGTAGTGTGAGGAGGAGATGACACCACTGTGTGCACTGTGCTATGTATAAATGTCATGGTGTAGTAGTGTGAGGAGGAGATGACACTGCTGTGTGCACTGTGCTGTGTATACATGTCATGGTGTAGTAGTGTGAGGAGGAGATGACACTGCTGTGTGCACTGTGCTGTGTATACATGTCATGGTGTAGTAGTGTGAGGAGGAGATGACACTGCTGTGTGCACTGTGCTGTGTATACATGTCATGGTGTAGTAGTGTGAGGAGATAACACTGCTGTGTGCACTGTGCTGTGTATATATATCATGGTGTAGTAGTGTGAGGAGGAGATGACACCGCTGTGTGCACTGTGCTGTGTATACATGTCATGGTGTAGTAGTGTGAGGAGGAGATGACACCGCTGTGTGCACTGTGCTATGTATAAATGTCATGGTGTAGTAGTGTGTGGAGATGACACTGCTGTGTGCACTGTGCTGTGTATACATGTCATGGTGTAGTAGTGTGAGGAGGAGATGACACTGCTGTGTGCACTGTGCTGTGTATACATGTCATGGTGTAGTAGTGTGAGGAGATAACACTGCTGTGTGCACTGTGCTGTGTATACATGTTATGGTGTAGTAGTGTGTGGAGATGACACTGCTGTGTGCACTGTGCTGTGTATACATGTCATGGTGTAGTAGTGTGAGGAGGAGATGACACTGCTGTGTGCACTGTGCTGTGTATACATGTCATGGTGTAGTAGTGTGAGGAGATGACACTGCTGTGTGCACTGTGCTGTGTATACATGTCATGGTGTAGTAGTGTGAGGAGGAGATGACACTGCTGTGTGCACTGTGCTGTGTATACATGTCATGGTGTAGTAGTGTGAGGAGATGACACTGCTGTGTGCACTGTGCTGTGTATACATGTCATGGTGTAGTAGTGTGAGGAGGAGATGACACTGCTGTGTGCACTGTGCTGTGTATACATGTCATGGTGTAGTAGTGTGAGGAGGAGATGACACTGCTGTGTGCACTGTGCTGTGTATACATGTCATGGTGTAGTAGTGTGAGGAGGAGATGACACTGCTGTGTGCACTGTGCTGTGTATACATGTCATGGTGTAGTAGTGTGAGGAGATGACACTGCTGTGTGAACTGTGCTGTGTATACATGTCATGGTGTAGTAGTGTGAGGAGATGACACTGCTGTGTGCACTGTGCTGTCTATAATGGAGTTATGATCACACTGGATGTTTATAAAACAACTCTCTGTTTTTTCTTGTGATTTCCTTAAGGCCATTCTCTGATATGTCATACATGTGCCGGTCCGTGTGGTAATTATTCAGAGACGATATGCTCACCTTTTGAAGATGTTTGTATGACGGTGAATCTTATCGGCAGTAAGTCACAGTTTATTATTTAGTTACAGGGTTGGAAGAAGACAAATTTTAAGTTTATCAAGTTCTGCTCGGGGAATGCACAGGATGTGGATGAAAAGAAGGGGCATTAGTACAACATCACTAATTAGTTCCCCCTTAATGTTTCAAAGGAAATACCACCTCATAAGGGGGAAAAAACTGCTTCGTACTGTGCTACTTGCCATATCCATAGATCACCACTTGGTTTCCATTCACATAGCTGTATGAGGGTTTATTTTTTTGCAGGACAAGTTGCACTTTCTAATGCCACCATTTAATATGGCATACAATGTAGTGGAAAGTGGCAAAAAAAATCCAAATGGGTTGGAATTGGAAAAAAAAACACAATTCCTCCACCGTTTTCTGAGTTTTGTTCCCACAACATTCTGTTTTCAGCAAAACTAACCCATGCCCTTCAGTCTTTTAGTCAGTACAATTACAACAATACCTCATATGTATAACCTTTTATGTCTAAATAGTGTAAAAATACCGTAAATGTAAACTTTGAAATTTTTTTTTTTTTTACTTTACCATATTCTGACACTCATAACTTTTCTTTTTATAGTTATATCTACTGAGCTGTGTGGGGGCTCATTTTTGTGGGAAATTTTGTAGTTTTTATGGATACCATTTTAGAGTGTGTGACTTTTTGATCACATTTTATTACTTTTTTGTGTAAGAGAAGCAATGAAAAATGGCAAATTGGCCATTTTGACCCTTTTTTTCCGTTATGCCATTTGCCATATTTAAAAAATATTTTTATATTTTAATAGCACAGGCGTTTTCGGTCACGATGATGCCCACAATGTTTATATTTTTATTTTTATTTTTTTATTGTTATACGGAAAGGGGGGTGATTTAAACTTTTATATTTTTTAAATTTTTCATATATTTTTTAACAGTTTTTTACTTTTTTGTTATGATTTTGAAGCTTGTATTGTTTATTTTGTTTTTATTTTTTAATTCCGAACAATCCTGGATTTTTAAAATCCAGTTATTGATCAGGATTGCTCATTTCTTATGTTGTTCTGCCACCTGGTGGCTAAAATAAGAATTGCAGCTGTAATGCCCTGAGCCTCTTCTGTGAGGCTCAGTGTATTAAAATCACGGCATCGAAAGAGTGAAAAACCCAGAAACTCGCGATTCCGGGCTTCTTACCGGCATCCTCTGCAGCTAGTGGTTATGCCGGTAAGAAGCCCGTAAGCACGTGCTTCTGGGTTTATCACTCTTTAGATGTATTGATCTCACTTGATCATGGCATCTAAAGGCTTTAATTACCGCAATCGTCATTATTGCTGGTCTGGTTTGAAACAGCGGCCATGACGCCCGCTGTACGTTCATGTGGTTCATGCTGGTAGCTATATGTTTAAAGTGGTAGTTCCAACTTGTACATTGAGAGCATATACCTAGGAAATGTATGGGTCCCACCTTTGGGATCTGGACCCCGAAAGTGAGAGTAACCACACACTATGGGGGTGCTGGCTCAGCTATTTCCAGCAGTCCTGTAGTGGGGAATGAAGAGCAACAGCAATGTGCTCTCCTTCACTTCAGAGGTCCTATTCTGGAGATAAGTGCAGGTCCCAGAAGTGGGACCTGGACATTTTTGACATTGATGGCATATCCTAGTAATGTGACATTAATGTTCCAGATGGGAATACCCCTTTTAAGGTCGCTCATTTATGTGGCCCTATTTACAGGGTAATGAACTGTTTATTCTTGATTACCGCAAGTTCATTAGCTGCATTTACACTGGGAATATTTTTATTAATTTTTTGCATTTACAAATAATTTGTGAATTTTATGATACATTGATGGTGCCATTAAAAATGCAAAAATTGAACACCATATACAAAAAAAAAAAGTTATGTCGGTGGAGGGCAGGGGGTGACAAGGTTTTAGGTTTAGTAGGATATACTGCACTCATTATTATTGTGTGATATAATCATTTACTTATTTACTATATCACAGATCGATACTGAATTGCTTGCCATAACATTTAACCACCACTAGGGGGAGCTTTCTTCCTACAGATTTATACAGCTCCCATTAACTTCCTATATGAAACCCCGCCAACTGTTCTGCATTTTGGAAGCTGTCCCAGGGGAGTTCTGGCATGCCACGATTTCAACTGTATCTGTATCATGAGGATGCAGATGCAGTTGAATGCAATGGTGAAGCAGGTGTCCATCAGCTCCCTTCTTCACCATTCCATGGCCTGTGCGCTCCTCAGCAGCAGGCACAATGCAGTGACATCATTGTGCCTGAGCTGGAAAATCCACAGGCTGAGGATTATTTTCCAGTTTGTGTGCTCTCCTGCCCAGCTCAACAAGTCACTGTATAGTGCCGGCTGCTGGGGAGAGTATGGTGTTCTCTGTTCATTGGGGGAATGGGGTTAGGTGAGTATTACTTCTTAATTATATTAACACTACAGGGGCTTCACTTCTGTAAAGAAATTCTGCATTCTACTGTGTGGTGGTCATAACTACTCTGTGGGGGCACCAAGATGGCATTCTACAGTATAGGGCTCCAAGTAGCTCCAGCACCAGAAATAGTGAATGGGTACAGTGCTACCGTAACCAGCTCCATCTATTGGACAGAGCTGTGTAGTTCCAGCTACTATTTCTGGCGCTACTCAGGGACAGATGATTGGTGGGGGTTCGGGGAGCTGGAAGCCATATATTATACAGTATATTGATCCTAAGGCCCCATTTACACGACCGTATGTTCATTTCCGTATCTTATCTGCATTTTTGCGGATAAGATGCGGAACATACGGACCCATTAATTTTTCCATAGGAGAAAAAAAAATGCCTTCCGCATCCGTATATTTCAGAAGTTGTCCCGCAAAAAAAAGGAAACATGTCCTGTGCTATACTTGGCCACAAAACACGTCCGTAGCCCCATTAAAAGTCAATGGGTCCGCTAAAATGCGGAACACTACGGAAGACATTCCGTATGTCTTCCGTTCCGTTTTTATACGGACACGGATTACATAAGGTCGTGTGAATGGGGCCTAAGGCATTACTGCGGACCCGCAAATATACGGGGGGCCGCCCGGCGTGTGTTCCGCATGCTCGGAACACACGCCGTGTGGCCCCATAGAAAATGCCTATACTTGTCCGTGCGCATGTGCCGCGGCTTCCGGCCCCATAGAAGTAAATTGGGCCGCATCTATGCCCGCAATTATGCGGATAGATACAGCCCCATTCATACGGTCGTGTAAATGGGGCCTTAGAGTAGGCCATTGATATAAAAATCCTGTAAAATCCCTATATGCAGTTAGCTCCCCCTAGTGGTGACTGCAGGCAGATTAATGTGATGTATTATGCATGTATGCAAAATGATGAACATTAACCTTTTATGAGATGTAATTAGTGCGTACGCCCTGGTGTTAACATCCCATCCTCTATCCTGTGCTGCCCTCAGCTAGGAGACCCTCCACATCTTCTTTACAGGGGCATGTCAAGTTATCCAATATCCATGATGGTAGGGACGCTGCCGAAGCCTTTCAGGCCTGCCATGGTAACCTCCCTGCTGAACTATGCTCAAGGCACAGGGCAGCAGGGACAGTGTAAAATCCTATTCACCCAAATAGATCTCTGTTAGGGGTACAATCTCTACTTAGGATCTCTAAGGGGACTAATAGTTATTAAATAAAAAGTTAAAAAAAGGTTTATAAAGTAAACATTAAAATCTTAAGTTTAAATCATCTCCATTCCTAATTTTACATATAAAAATAGATTAACAATGGAAAAATACACATATTAGGTATCGCCGTGTCCAAAAATGTCTGGACTATTAAGATATTTTTAAAAAATTCCTGTGCGGTGAACACCGTAACAGAAAAAAAATTGACACTACACTATTCACCATTTTTTAGTTACTTTTTCCCCAAAAAAATTTGAATAAAGGTGATCAAAGAGTCAGACGTGCCACAGAAATGGTACCAATAAAAACTACAGTTCGTCCCGCCAAAAACAAGCTCTCATACATGTGGGTGGGAACATAAAAAATTTATGGCTGTCAGAAAATGATGATGCAAAGAAAAGCTTGATTTTTTCCAAAGGTTTTTATTTTTTTTAAAAGTAGCACTGTAAAACCAAACAAAACAAAAAAAACCTATACAAGTTGGGTAGCGTTGGTTTCGCATTGAGCCGCAGAATAAGGACATCATCTCATTTTTAGCGTGCAGTGAATGCTGTGATGCCAAAACTGCAAAAACCTTGATGGAAATTTTTTTTTTTCAGTTTAACCCCACAAACATTTTTTTTTCCTTTTTTCCAATAACAGACATTAAATGGTAAAATTAAATGGTGCCAAAAAAATTGCATCTTGTCCCGCAAAAAATAAGCCCTCATACGGCTATGTGAACGGAAAAATAAAAAAGTGGGGAAGAAAAAACGAAAATGCAAAACCAAAAATCGGCCTGGTACTTAAGGGGTTTAGGGGTTCATTTCTCCTGATCAGTGGTCATGATAGTTATCCCCTATTATGTGGAGAGGGGATAACTTGAAATAATCGGAATACCCCTTTAAGTTCTTACATAGGACTTCTTGCGGTATTTTTTATTGGCTCTCCGTTTCTAATCTCCGTTTTTCTGTTGCAGTACCGATCAAAGGATGTGCAGACAGCAATATCTGCAGCGTAACCGGTTATTCCTGCTGCAGAACCGATCTCTGCAATTCGGCGGTCAGCCCCAGGATGTCCGTGCTTCTTGGCGTAACGGCCCTTGTGGTCTTGTGGGTCGCAAAAGTCTTCTGAGTTCAACCACCGATAAAGGAAGGGCTTAAACCGCCTTAATCCTCTACTTTCCTCCTTTTCTTTGTCATATGTAGAGATGAGCGAATCGAATCCCACGAAGTGGAATTCGATCCGAATTTCAGGATAAATTAGATTCGCCTAGAAGACGTATTTCCTCGTGCTTCGTGATAGCGAATCGATTTAACCTGAAATAGTGTAAAAAGCAAAAAAAAATCATACTTACCTCCTCCATTTGCTTGCGACGGGCTGCCGTCATCTTGATTGAGGATCTCGGCCAAAATCCCGTGTGTGATGACGCATGGCGGCAGTCGGCCCGTCGCGAGCAAATGGAGGCGGTAAGTTTGATTTAACTTTTTTTTACGTTAATTTCACACTGTTTTTACACTCAGATGCCGCGATCATGTAGGAATGCGGCATCTGAGGGATACAATGTTGGGGGGCGGCGCTATCGCCGCTCCCTGTCTTTGAACTCACTACTTACAAAAAAATGTGCTTTGTGACGTAGTAATTCGTCATGAAGCAAATTTTTTTGTAAAATTTGTCGAATCATCCAATTTGAACTTTCCAATAATTCGCTCATCTCTAGTCATATGCACTGCTCCATGTAGCGCTTTGCTGTTAAAGTGGTGTGATGACGTGACGTCTACTGTATGGTCATGTGACCGTGGTGGCCAATCACAGCTGCAATATCACAATGAGCGTGGCCCTGCTGTGGGTGTCGCGTGATCGTTGTGCTTCCTCTCCAAAGAAGAAGGGCACGGCTTGACCTCAACCAGTCGTGAGGGGAGATATTTATGGTGGGACACTTTGGGGGGAAGGTTCATGATGAAACACAACTGACTTTTGTTAAATCAGCATTGACCTGCCTTGTGTCCTTTATCTTCTGCTGATGTTTCATGGATCGTGAAGATGTCATATTCCTTCTCTACTACATTCACATACATTGATGGTAATTTGAAAGTGCAAATAAATGAAATCAGATTCTTTAATTCTGTTATATTAATGGGGTTATCCCATGATTAATGTAAAAAAATGAAAATCAGACATCATATAGTACATGACAACCTCTTTACAACAAAGCTAGAACCAGCCCTGTACCTCACATGGATCCAGAGATCTCCACATTCATTGTTCCGCTAGATTTATTTCAAGCTGGCGGCTCAGGAGGTGTGTCTTTTCTCAGAGGGCGTGTCTTTTCAGCTGCATCTGGTGGCTGTTGAAGGATGAAACTGAGCATGTGCGTACACCTCAATGAGCAGGACAGAGAAATTTGAAAAAGAGCAAACAGCAGGTGGCGCTATACTGATAGATTTCATTAAATAACTCACTAGCTATAATAAAATTTTAATTACATGCAATTACAAAAATGTTCAGGTCCAGGGTCTGGTTTGAAAAAATGGGGAATATTTTTGAGTGGGACAATCCCCTTTAAGGCATCCCTCCAGCAAAAATAAGAAGAGTGTAAAACTTGAAATCTCATGAACCTCCTGGTCTTACTCTCAGCCAACAAGATTGTGTGATTACGTGGACATGTTCCCAGGTTCTCCTCAGCCTTATGGCTCAGTCAAGGCAAGCTCCCTCTTCTTGATGATGGACCTTCCCCGCCAATTCAGTTCCAACGCTTCACGGTCCCCTGCTGGTCTTAGCTTTCTAGTCCTTGCCAACTCGCAAAGCCACTGGCCCAGTGGCGGACTGGGAACTTAAAGTGGCCCTGGAACAAATACTAAAAGTGGCCCCGTTTTGTAGTTGGGTCCAAATTGATGGAAAGCAGGCCCAACAATACCATATTGCGGCACATTATACCGCCCCAACAGTTACAAATACCACAGGCCATCACAAAATACATCTCCAAAACTTCCACTAGCCGGCCGTGAGGAGGGCTCAGGCAGCCCCCTGGGCATAGGCCCACCGGGAAATTTCCCTGTAAGGTCTAAGGCCAATCCGACCCTGCACTGGCCACAAAGGTGACCCATCTCAGCTGGCATAATTTCCATCTTATCGAGAGAGATCAGAAAGCAGAGACTATCAGAGGATTACTTTGCATCACAACGGGAACGGCAGAAGAGCGGTAAGGTGAATTTTGGGAAGAAAATAAAATGTCCAGACAACTCCTTTAATTCCCCTTATCCCCCCAGCTGGATTCATACAGACAATTATAGCTTGTACCCTTAGGGCTCAAGCACACGAACATTTTTTCTTTCCGTGTCCGTTCCGTTTTTCTTTTTTGTGGACCGTATACGGAACCAGTCATTTCAATGGGTCTGCAAAAAAAAACAAAACTGAAGTTACTCAGCGTGCATTCCGTTTCCTTATGTCCATTCCACAAAAAACCTGTCCTATTATTGTCTACATTACGTTCAAGGATAGGACTGTTCTATTAGGGGTCAGCTGTTCCGTTCTGCAAAATACAGAATGCACACGGACATCATCCGTATTTTTTGAAGGATCCGTGTTTTGAGGACCGCAAAATACATACAGTCGTGTGTATGAGCCCTTAGGGAAAGAGAGAGAGAAGCAAAAGCTAGGAATCGCCAGGCATGGCAGCAAAAACACAAGGAAGGCCTCATGCACATGACCGTGTTTTTGGTCCACATCCGATTTGCGTACTGGATGTGGAACCATTCCTTTCTATGGGGCCATAAAAAAAAAAAATGCACATGTCTGTCCCGCAAAAAAGGTAGAACGTGTCCTATTCTTGTCCAATTTGTGGACACGAATAGGCATTTTGGCAATGGTGCGCGTGAAAAGTGCGGGATGTACTTGGTCAGTATCCGTATTTGCAGATCCGTGGTTTGCGAACCTATACATATACATAGAATACATATGGTCGTGTGCATGAGGCCGAACTGATTTATGGAGGGGGAAGGTCTTGGCAAGGTAGTCCCTTATCGTAGTTTACAAAAATCAGCAGAGCTCACTGTCGGGTATATTCACATTCAGCGCTTCCGATGCTTTCTTTTGCGGTTTCCGATAAATTGCGGCACAGGGCTAATGATGTTACTGTAATGTGGCACATGTGAATACGCCTTTGGGTCCGTGTAAATTTGACAGTGGATTTTGCTCAGCAAAGTCTGCAACAAATCTGCTGCAAAAACTGCACATGATACATTCAAATTTTGAGGCTTATTTGCTGCAATTTTACCCCGGATTTCACCCTATACATTGCAATGGGTGAACTCTTAAGTGAATCCAGAAAGATTTTTGTTTGTTTGTAGCATGTGAGTAAGATTAGTTAAAATCTCATCCACTCTGCTACTGTAATATAAAGCAGTGTATCCACCCTTTCACACGAGCAAGTTCCACGCATCGGGCTCGCAGCGTGAGTATGCGGCAGCTCCTGTCCTGACCTCCCAGCACTGCCAGGGTCGCATAGAATTATATTAATTTATGATGTTATGTAACCCTTACAGTTCTGGAATGTATTAGATAACACTGACATAAAGACATAATACATTCCAGAACTGTAAGGGTTACATAGCCTCATAAGTCACCATAATACTATGCGGAGGTCAGGTCGGGACCTCTCGCTGACACTTGCTGGGAGTCCAATGCGTGGAACTCGTTCGTGTGAAAGGGGCCTAAGGGTGTATTTAAAAAGAAGCACCAACCCTATTAGTGTTGATACTGCTGATTAAAATGTGAAAATTAGGTTTAGCGTTGCAGAATAAAAAGATTTGAATTCTTTATGCAAATGAGGGTCACAGTGCACAGAGGAATGTCGCCTACCCCCGCAGTGCACATCAGCATCTCAGCTTTCCAGAACTGGCTGCATCTCTCAGGGGTCCTGAAAGATTTTTGTGAATGGGAAAGGAGGCAAGCTTGGAAATGGAAATCAACAGAAATTAAAATGATATTTTCTGGGCTGCAGTATTGAATTAATAACTACTGCAGTTCTGAAAATTGGCCACTAGGTGTCAGCAGATCTTACACAGGAACATGATAGAGAGCTTAGTAACTTCAAAACTGACATAGAGAGTGGTCAGTAGAGGGTTAAAAAATGTGAAATTTATTAGCGCAAATTACATTTGGAGAAGTGATGCTCTAAGCCTATAATATCGCTTTGGCCTTTGAGTTGATATACAGTTGAAATATTTATATATATATAGACAGAGAGGAGAGAGAGAAAACTGAATTCATTATCTTTGCCCCATGTCACTCAGCTCCCCTCCCTGACCTGTTCATTACAGTTAAAGGTGTTCTGTAGTTATTTAAGACTGATGATCTATCCTCTGGATAGATCATCAGCCTCTGATCGGCGGGGGTCCAACATCTGGGACCCCCGCCGACCAGCTGTTTGAGAAGGCAGCGGCGCTGGAGCGCCGCGGCCTTCTCTGTGTTTACCGCAGGCCCAGTGACATCACGACTAGTATCACTGGCCTGGGCGGGGCTAAGCTCCATTCAAGTGAACAGAACTTAGCCCCGCCCGGGCCAGTGATACTAGTCGTGACGTCACTGGCCTGCGGTAAACACAGAGAAGGCCGCGGCGCTCCTGCAGCGCCGCTGCCTTCTCAAACAGCTGATCGGCTGGGTCCCGGGTGTCGGACCCCAGCCGATCAGAGGCTGATGATCTATCCAGAGGATAGATCGTCAGTCTTAAATAACTACAGAACCCCGTTTAATAGCACAATGCTATCTCCAGTCTCACAGGTCCACTGCCTGGGGGTAACATTGGATTCTGCCATGTCCTTTAAGCCACACATCCAAACCCTCACCTCCACCTGCCGCTCTCAACTTAAAGGGGTTGTCCCACAAAAATATTTTACAGTTTTCAAACCAGCACCTGGATCTGAATACTTTTGTAATAGCATGTAATTAAAAAAAATAGCATAGCATAGCCTTTGAGCTATTCAATAAAGTACAGTATATGTGTATAGCGCCACCTGCTGTTTGTTTGTTTTCCTATTTCTTTGACCTGCTCACTGAGATGGCCGCACATGCTCAGTTTCATCCTTCAACTGCCTTCTGAGCTGTGATAGGGAGAGCTGAGACACGCCTCCTGAGCTGCAGCAGAAAAGACACTCCTCCTGAGCTGTGATAGGGAGAGCTGTGGTATAAATCTAGCAGAGCAATGAATGTGGAGATCTCTGGATCCATGTGAGGTACAGGGCTGGTTCTAGCTTCGTTAAAAAGAGATTGTCTTGTATTATATGATGTCTGATTTTTATTTTTTACATTAGTCATTGGATAGCCTCTTTAAGAATATCTCTCGTACTGGCTTCTGCCACACTCTTGAGTGAACTAAAATACTAATGCATGCCCTCATCATCTCCCGCCTGGACTACTGTAACATCCTCCTGTGTGGCCTTTCATCCACAAATACAGTAAAGACAATGTATAAAATATGTAACAATATAAAACATGTCAACAATGTAACAAATGCAGGATGGCCTAAGAAAAAGTAGTCCGCCTCCATTGATAGCATGACAAGATGAACGGGCGAGTGGAGTTTTATTAATCACCCACTTTCTCACAAAGATGGTGACAGTGGTCCTCATTCAGGTCTCTGCATATTTGGGCAGGTCGGATTATGTTGGTTGATACTGCGGATAGTGTTTGTGATGTTCTCCTTGACTTCATCCAGGGGATGTGGTTTGTTAGCGGTCCCGCTGCAAAAGAAAAAATGTCCTGCTTTGACCTGTGTCACATGTGGACCCCAGGTGGAAGATTTGGCGCAGGAGTTTCCCAAATAGGGCCCTGTCATGCGTAATGAAAGAAGCAATTTGTTAATGGCCACTCACACAGTTTAGCCAAAAACCATGCGGCCGTTAACAAACTGCAAGGAGTTGCCATTTCTTTTATTAGTAACCTACACAGACTTTTACCTATATTTTATCCAGTTCTTGATGGCTTCCCACGATGCTGTATGAGTGGTGGCTCAAATGCAGAAGCTACAATGTGCCCACATCATGGCCGTCTGAAGGTGACAGTAATGGAGCTACTGGGCAATCCAGTCATGGTCTGCTATATTCTTCACACCTATTAATGTTAAGGTCTGCTGCTACCACTAGGGGGCAACAAAGATCACATGATAGATAGGTTATGTTCATGTTCACGCTAAAGGTAGACCTGCCTAAGTAAATGAAGATCTAGACGTAACAAAGACCCCAGACCAGATGACCCCAATAGAAACCAAGACCAAACTGCCAAATAAATACAGACCCAGACATGACATCTCCCTCCCCCTAAGCAAAGACCCCAGACCGGTCTCCTAAATAAATACACTGCAAGTAAGTTTAGACTTGCACAGGCATGCTCAACCTGCGGCCCTCCAGCTGTTGTAAAACTACAAAACAACCATCATTCCCGGACAGCTATCAGCCTACAGAAGGGCATGGTGGGAGTTGTAGTTTTACAACAGCTGGAGAGCCGCAGGTTGAGCATCCCTGGACTAGTGCATCCAAAATCATAGGTGCACAGCCATAAAGCTAACATGTAAACAGCAAACAGACTAAGCAGAGTATAAATATCGCTGTTTCCTACACAGCCCTGAACATTGTAGGCTGTAGTTAGGCCCAGGAGAGGCAGTTCTGTTAGTGTTAGGTCCCCTTCTGCAGTAGCCGCCTTGACGTTGATAGATGTGCCTGACACACGTTTGATCAAAAATGTGTGCAAGGAGCTTCCATTTTTCACGCATAGTAGGTATTGTACCACTGTAATCCCAAATAATCCCTAATCCATAGTTCTATTTTTTGCATGTATAAGTGTGCTGCCATATGTATTTTGTTTGCTCCCTAAATAAATACAGACCCTAAACCACTCCCCCAAATAAGTACAAACCCCAAACCAGGTCTCCAAATAATACAGTCTCCAGACCGGAGCCGCCAAAAAAGATCCAGATCCCCGGCCAGATATCCCTAAACAAATAACAACCCCAGACCATAAACCCTACAAGCAGATATACTGTGGGAAAAAAGTATTTAGTCAGCCACCAATTGTGCAAGTTCTCCCACTTAAACAGATAAGAGAGGCCTGTAATTGACATCATAGGTAGACCTCAACTATGAGAGACAAAATGAGAAAACAAATCCAGAAAATCACATTGTCTGATTTTTAAAGAATTTATTTGCAAATTATGGTGGAAAATAAGTATTTGGTCATCTACAAACAAGCAAGATTTCTGGCTCTCACAGACCTGTAACTTCTTCTTTAAGAGGCTCCTCTGTCCTCCACTCATTACCTGTAGTAATGGTACCTGTTTGTTATCAGTATAAAAGACACCTGTCCACAACCTCAAACAGTCACACTCCAAACTCCACTATGGTGAAGACCAAAGAGCTGTCAAAGGACACCAGAAACAAAATTGTAGACCTGCACCAGGCTGGGAAGACTGAATCTGCAATAGGCAAGCAGCTTGGTGTGAAGAAATCAACTTGGGAGCAATAATTAGAAAATGGAAGACATACAAGACCACTGGTAATCTCCCTCAATCAGGGGCTCCATGCAAAATCTCACCCCGTGGGGTCAAAATGATCACAAGAACTGTGAGCAAAAATCCCAGAACCACACGGGGGAACCTAGTGAATGACCTGCAGAAAGGTGGGACCAACGCAACAATGGCTACCGTCAGTAACACACTAGGCTGCCAGGGATTCCTGCAGTGCCAGACATGTCCCCTATTTAAGCCAGTACATATACGGGCCCGTCTGAAGTTTACTACAGAGCATTTGGATGTTCCAGAAGAGTATTGGGAGAATGTGATATGGTCAGATGAAACTAAAGTAGAAATGTTTGGTAGAAACACAACTCGTCGGGTTTGGAGGAGAGTGAATGCTGAGTTGCATCCAAAGAACACCAAACCTACTATAAAGCATGGGGGTGTCAATGGGGCCATGTATGGTGAGATTTTGAGTGTAAACCTCCTTCCATCAGCAAGGGCATTGAAGATGAAACGTGGCTGAGTCTTTCAGCATGACAATGATCCCAAGCACACCGCCAGGGCAACGAAGGAGTGGCTTCGTAAGAAGCATTTCAAGGTCCTGGAGTGGCCTAGCCAGTCTCCAGATCTCAACCCCATAGGAAACCTTTGGAGAGAGTTGAAAGTCTGTGTTGCTCAGAGACAGCCCCAAAACATCACTGCTCTAGAGGAGATCTGCATGGAGGAATGGGCCAACATACCAGCAACAGTGTGTGCCAACCTTTTGAAGACTTACAAATAATGTGTGACCTGTCATTGCCAACAAAGGATATATAACAAAGTATTGAGAAGAACTTTTGTTATTGACCAAATGCTTATTTTCCACCATAAAAAAATCAGACAATGTGATTTTCTGGATTTCTTATTTTGTCTCTCATAGTTGAGGTCTACCTATGATGTCAATTACAGGACTCTCTCATCTTTTTAAGTGGGAGAACTTGCACAATTGGTGGCTGACTAAATACTTTTTTTCCCCACTGTAGACCACAGATCAGTCAACCCAAATAAATACAGACCCCAGATGAGAACCCCTTCAAATAAATACAGACTCCAGGCCCTCAAACAAGTACAGACTCCAGACCAGACTCTCCCTAAACAAATAAATTCCCCAGACCAGACAACCCAAAAATACTGACCCACAGATCAGATCCCCCTCACGAACAAATACATACCCCTCAACAACTAGAAACCTCAGCCCACCACCCTAAAAATAGACCCTAGATCAGACAAATCAAATAAATACAGACCCCAGACCAGCCCAAAAACAAAGTTAGACCTCCCTCCTCAAACAAATGCAGACCACTGACCAGACCCCACTAAAACAGTAAGGGTCCCCACACACCCACAAATACAGACCCCAGACTAGAAACTCCACAAGCAGATATAGACCACAGATCAGTCAACCCAAATAAATACAGACCCAAGATGAGAACCCCCAAACAAATACAGACTCCAGACCCCCAAACAAGTATAGACTCCAGACCAGATTCTCCCTAAAGAAATTCCCCAGACCAGAAAACCCAAAAAATACAGACCCACAAATCAGATCCTCCTCATAAACAGATACATACCCCTAAACAACTAAAAAAAAAGAGCCCCCATCTAAAAATAGACCCCCGATCAGACAACTCAAGTAAATACAGACCTCAGATCAGCCCAAAAACAAAGTTAGACCTCCTTCCCCAAACAAATGCAGTCCACTGACCAGACCTCACCAAAAAAAGTAAAGACCCCCCCCCAGACCCACAAATACAGATTCCAGACCAAACATCCCCCAAACAAAGACCCTAGATCAAACAACCCAAGTATAGACAGACCCCAGACCAGACCGTCCTCCCAAAACAAATACACACCCCTGACCAGATCCCTTAAGTAAATAAAGACCCCAGATCCCCGAACAAATACAGACAAGAGAATAGACCCCCCTGAACTAACACCAGACACTGACGAGACCCTCCCCCTATAAACAAATGAAGACCGTAGACCACATAACCCAAATAAACTCAGACCCCAGACACACAACACATGAGAGAAGATTTATGAAAACAGTCTTTTTTTGCCCACAGCGACCAATCAGAGTGTAGCTTTCATTTTGCATTCTGCGACTGCGCCATGATTGGTTGATATGGGCAACAAAGACAGTTGATCTTTTAGACAATTTTCATTGGTCTTCTGGAAAAAAAAAAGCCAATAAAATTACGGCAGGTAGGACGGAAATGACACATATAATGTCAAGTATATTGGAGAAGGGAAATGATTTATGGGCTCATCCATTAATCGGACTCATAGGCCCCCATTACACTGACAGACGGCAAAAGAGTGCTGTATCGGAGACGTGGTGCGGTTTTCGTATTTTAGAAGCATGGAATAGCGCAGCACACTGTACCACTCCATTCAGAACCATTTGGTAAAATACTGTCGTTTATTTTGCGTGGTATAACATGAGCGCCTATGGGGGATGGATGCCACTCAGTTTATAGTTTCATCAACCATAACCTTTTCACCGGTCATATCTCCTCCATGAGGTAACGAGAAGTTAAGCCTCATTCACACATCTGTGTTTCAGGGACGTGTGCTGTACGTGTTCTCCATGAACAGCACACGTCCCTATTCATTTTAATGTGTGTATTCAGACATCAGTGTTTTAGCCCGGTCCGTGGGTCAGTGTTTTCAGCACGGATGCATGCTCTATTTTGTCTGTGTTCACGGATCCATCATGTCCATTAAGCCTCATTTACACGTCCGTGTCCGTGCTCAAATCCGTGAGCAGGTGGTCAGTGAGGCATCCATGAAGTTGTCTGTGAAGGATCCGTGTTAGGTCCGTGGGTCCGTGTTTTGCCGTCCGCAAGGGCAGACTGGGAACTTAGAATGGCCCTGGAAAAAATACTAAAAGTGACCCTGTTTTGTAGCTGGGTCCAAATTGATGAAAGGCAGGGCCGGTAATACCATATTGTGGTACGTTATACCACCCCAACAGAGCCAAATACCACAGTCCATCACAGAATACTGCCAGCAGCACAAAAAACAACCCCAAAAACTTCCACTGGCCGGCCGTGCGGAGGACTTAGGTAGCCGGCTGAGCATCGGCCCACCGGGAAATTTCCCTGTAAGGTCATTGGCCAATCCACCCCTGGCCGGCCGTGTTGCAACACGGATGGCAAACACGGACCCGTGGACCCAACACGGATCTTTCACGGACAGCTTCACAGATGCCTCACTGACCACCTGCTCACGGATTTGAGCACGGACACGGACGTGTGAATGATACTTTAGGCGGCTACTTCTGGTCTAGAGGTATGGTTGGACACTTCCTTGATGGTGTTGCTGGTTGCACATGCTACAAGTAGTCTCAGCCCACAACAGGACTCTCGTCTTTGAGCTCCAACCACATGACAAGCTGGAGACCTGTTTAGTTGAGAAGGTTTAGCTCCGGACATGCATCCCGGCAATGTCCTCTGTCTGGTATTTGCATTAGATAGGATCCTGCCATACACTAATGTAACAAGTCTCCTACGTCTCCTTTGCTATTATAAGAATAATGCAGTAATTGATATGAGAAGCCATGGACTGTTTACACGTGGTGATAAGGTGCCATTATGTCCATACCCAAGAGTAGCACTGAAATAGAGACCTTAATGCTAGGTATTGTCTACACAAATGTTGTGGTTGATGGTACATCAGACAAGCCTACATGAGATAATGCTATACAAAACTTGTATAGAGTTCGAATACAAGTCTATGGGAGTGACTGAGCAGTTCTTCCAGACATTAAAAAGTCTTTAGACATAAACAACAGACCTAAAAGTCAAAAAGTCATTGTCTTTTCCCTCTAAAACTTTGCATAGTCCAGTATAGTAACTATGGAAGATTTCCAGCAGCAAATCACTGCCCTTCACCTTCTGCACTGGTGGCAAGCCCCAGCTATGCTGGTAGTTACACCCCTGTTATCGCTCTAATACCATCTCTGTATACCCAATGCAACATTCATACAGATCAGACCTTATACAGACACATAATAGCTCAGATTTTGTTTGCTGAACACCTGTTTGTCAATGTGCAGGTGACTCATGTATCTACACAAGACTTGGTTACACCTTTGAAAACAATTGTTCTGAAATCTTGGCATCTGAGGGAATTAAAGTTTGAAGATTATTAGCTGGGAGGATGATCTATGGAGAAGGTCATAATCAATAAACCCTACGAGAGAATCTTTTTTAGGCAAACAATGTAAAAAAAAAAAAAAAAAAAAACAGTTAATGCAATAAAGGCCTTCACTAAGACTCAGCCTTCTTCATATAACGATAGCCCGGAAATACAAAAGGATGAGATTATGAAAGACCAAGTTTGTTCAGCCTCCATGCTACCTCCTCTGTTCTCTCAAGTCTGCTTCTGGCCTCTACACTTTGGGCAACATGAATACTTTTGGTGCCATAGGACTTGGTAGTTAGTATTATTGCAGGGGCCCATTTAATGGCACAATATTAGGAGGACCTTGGTTGGCATTATTGCATGGGACAAAAACCATGTAGGAGGTCACTAGTATCAGGTGTGGACATCAAGCTGTCCTCAAAACCCCTAAAGATCTGGTTGTACCATCTATGGCCAGAATAAGGATACATGGAGGCCTTATCTTGTACAGGCAACGTTGGGTGGTGTGTGTATGGAGCTATCATCTCCTAGAAGGAATGTCCTAGAATGAAATGCTTTCATACATAAGGAGAGATCTTCCAGGGCCAACTTTTTTGTAAGTTGGAAGTACAGGAAGGAACCATACAGTTGTATTGGTGCAGAATATGGCTGTCTATATGTGCCCTTAGTTATATCTGTTTCTTCCAAAGATGATTACCATGATTACACAGAGGTTTCTACGGAACTTTCCTTGACTTCTGAATGTCAAAAGACCTCTCCAAGTAGTGATACATTTCCTAACCCAAAGGTTCTCAAAGTGGATTCTGTAGACTAAATGTAACTCACATCATGGCTCGTCCATCATCTGCATCTCTAAGCCAGGCGGGTGTAGGTAGGTGGTGCCACTCAGCAGCAGATACACAGTAACCTAGCCTTACCTGGTGTACTTGGAGACATTCCTCCAGTGAATGTCTGGCCCATTGTGTCCTCAATCAGTAATCTCCCAATATTATCACCTGTTCCTGAGTATCTCTGGCTGTAGAAGCCAGAGTTTGAACTACACATCTGTGTCCATTTTGTAGTGGACAGGGAGGGTTACCATTCTCCAGTAACCATCTATGTCCACTAGACAGTAGATGGAGTTGTGTAGTTCTGGGGCCAGAGATACTCAGGAAAAGTTGATCGGCAAGGTTGTGGGGTGTCAGACCCTTGTCGATTAGATGATGAGGGTAGGCCACTTGTAAAATTCTGGACAACCCCTTTTAGAACATAAAGAAAAAACACAACGCTGGCTATATGACAAGATTTTTTTTTAATTCAAAAGTACAGGGTGGGCCATTAATATGGATACACCTAAATAAAATGGGAATGGTTGGTGATATTAACTTCCTGTTTGTGGCACATTAGTATATGGGAGGGGGGGGGGGACTTTTCAAGATGGGTGGTGACCATGACGGCAATTTTGAAGTCGGCCATTTTAGCTCCAACTTTAGTTTTTTCAATGGGAAGAGGGTCATGTGACACATCATGTCACAAGAAAAACAATGGTGTGCTTGGTTTTAACATAACTTTATTCTTTCATGAGTTATTTACAAGTTTCTGACAACTTATAAAATGTGTTCAAAGTACTGCCCATTGTGTTGGATTGTCAATGCAACCCTCTTCTCCCACTCTTCACACTGATAGCAACACCGCAGAAGAAATGCTAGCACAGGCTTCCAGTATCTGTAGTTTCAGGTGCTGCACATCTCGTATCTTCACAGCATAGACAATTGCCTTCAGATGACCCCAAAGATAAAAGTCTAAGGGGGTCAGATCGGGAGACCTTGGGGGCCATTCAAGCAGTCCCATGCCGAGCACAGCTACTATACAATTTAGGGAGCTGGCCTTGGTAAGCTGTGAGGAGGACGCAGATCTCCCTGGAACATTGTGGCCTCTTCAAACGGCTGATCGTTGGCTGTGCCGGGAGTTGAGCTCCCACCCATCAGATATTGATGACCAATCCTGAGGATGGTCAGTGGTGGCCTAACATGCTCAGTAGCTTCCTTGCTCTCGTCCACTCCTCTCAGTGCCAGCGTGGTGATCTCATAGTAAAGCAGGTGAAGCGGACCAGATAGCTTTCATTCATTCATTCATTCATTCAAGGTCATAGAAATATATACAGTAGCTGTATCTCTCTCTAGACAGTGAAGAAAGAAATTGAGGGGCATTACTTACCATATGTATCTCTTGGGCTAAATGGGGGGGGGGCTATTTTTATGCAGGGAGAAAGGGGTTAACAAGTGCTAATTGCAGTGCATCCTGGGAGGTGCAGGTGGTTAATGAGTTGCTTCCCGCCCACAGAAAGGGAAGTGAGTCCTCCAGATAAATGAGTAAAAAAAACAAAAAAAAACAAAAAGAGTTTAAATTTGTGAGATACTCCCTTTATGAGTTTGTTCCCAAGTGGATTATCACGTGCAGATTCTGCATATTTCCAGCAGATTTCACCCTACACATTGCCAAAGATGAAGTCCATGGTGGAAATCTGCAGCATAAATCGTTGCACATTAAAACCTGCACTGTAAGCAGCAATCAGCTTTTTATTGCTTGCATCGGGTCTTCAAAATTTTACAAATACTAATTCCTGGGATTACATGTCCCCTAGAGGCCATCTACAAGCTTTTTAGCCCTAAGCAACAAATCTGCTTAGTTAAACAGCACGTATCAGAAGGATCAACCGCATGATATCATGCATATAGCCTGGTAGGGATGACCCTGCTGGTTACAACGGTACCTGTCTTGTGAAAATCGGTTACAACCTTCCCAAGACCAAAATTTCATTTTTTATGGACATGAGGGCTTCAATGCACCAAGGGGTGGGACCAGCACTGGAAAGCTCAGGTGCACTGAGGAGATAGGCCCCGCCCATCGGTGCACTGAAGCCCTCAATTGCATATATAATAAAAGTCTTTTTTTTTAAATCATTTTGACCAGCAGGATCAACCCTGCCTATTCATATGCTGATAGGTGCTCTTTAAGCTGTGGGATGAGTGTAGCAATGCATTCATGCAATTAAATGGGTTTTATTGAAATGAACATTAGGGGCCTATCCTTAAAGGGGTTGTCCCATGAAAAATATTCTACAGTTTTCAAACCAGCACCTGGATCTGAATACTTTTGTAATTGCATGTCATTGAAAATTTTGTATAGCTACTGAGTTATTCAAGAAAATGTATCTGTATAGGACAACTTAATTTCTTATTTCTTTGACCTATTCACTGAGCAGGCCGCACATGCTCAGTTTCAACTTTTAACTGCCTCCTGAGCTGTGATAGGGAGAGCATGGACACGCCCCCTGAGCTGCAGCAGAAAAGACACGCCCCCTGAGCTGTCAGCTTGATATGAATCTAGCAGAGCAATGAATGGGGAGATCTCTGGATCTATGTGAGGTACAGGGCTGGTTCTAGCTTTGCTAAAAAGAAGTTGTCATGTACTATATGATGTCTGATTTTCATTTTTTTACATTATTCGTGGGAAAACCCCTTTAATGGAGGTCATCCATGTTCTCCTAGTAGAATTTTTAGGCTTTGGAGCTTCAATGTTTTTGCCTGGAATGGCAGCTCGGGCCTACTGACGCTGGCCATGACACTGACTGAAGTGTTTTATCTTCTTCATTCTGCTGATCGTCAGTGATCGCAGATGTCAGACTCCCAACGATCACGTGTTGTGGGCAGGGCATAACACATAGATTTAAAGGAGAAAATAATTGTGTCATGCCCTGCCCCCTTCATACCCTGCACTAGGTATCAGTTAAAGGAGTTTTCCGAGATGTTCATATTGATGACCTACCCTCCAGGATAGGTCATCAATATGTGGTCAGTGAGGGTCTGATACCCAGCACCCCTGCCAATCAGCTGTTTGAGAAAACTATGGTGCTCTGGTGAGCATTGTGGCCTCCTCAAAGCTCACCAAGCACAGTGTCATCCATTGTATAGTGGGTGTGCTTGGTATTGCCGTCCATTCCTTTGAACAGGACTGAGTTTCGCCTAGGCCATGTGAACGATGAATGTGACGTCACTGGCCTTGGAAGAGGCCTCAGTGCCCAACGGAGTGCCAGGTCTTGGACCACTAACAATCATATATTGATGGGTCTATCCTGAGAATCTTGGATAACCCCTTTAAATCAAATTCCACACATACCTAAAGATGATCACGAAGAAACACCAGTGATGCTAATGTATCACAAATAAAATTTAATATTTCATCATCTCCATATAACTGTATTTTGTAATGAATTGTACAAATCAAAAAGACATCTCATTACGTAAGAAAACCTGGTCACGGCAGAGCAGTGGGAGTAGACCCACTGACGTGAATCAGTCCGATCGGAAGACTTCATATTCACAGATTGCAACTGTGGGGTCGCCATATGAGGCTAGGATCCAGAAATGGTGAAGAATGAGGAATAAAAAGTAGATAAACCATGAACGAGCTTGTTAGCCTTGTAAGACTAAGCTCGGAGATGGGTTGCCTTTGAGTGAGATGTAATACCATGTAATATACCCGTTGAAATAAGCAGTCCAGCTTTCTTGTCACATACGGTATCGGCATATGTTCATTCAGCCTTGCTTCGAGGCAGTCCTATAGAGTTCCACCTAAAGTGGCTGTGGTGGAGAAGGCTCACACGGCATTCAGAAGCCACAAAAGCCCAATGCCCAACCCGACGGAGAGAGAGATCTTAACGGAGTTTCCGCTATTACACAGGTCGACCTTACAACATGTGGTGTCGTACTGAAACTTAAAGATATTGTCAGTACCGTTGGTTGTAGCTGTGCAAGTATTATCACAACCCTGTTTGCTAAAAAAGGTGGCGGAACCTAAAAATAAAAGGGGAACAACACTTAGTAGATCATGGAAATGTCAATGTTACAGTGTACTGTGAACTAGAACTTAAAGTACAACATCAAAGCATTCTGACCTAGAACCCAAGATTCAGTGTCCCCACATCTCACCATTTCCATGTACAGTGAGCTAGGGCTTAAAATTCAGTGGCCCAGCATCTTATAATGTCAAAGCATACTCTGACCTAGAACCCAAGATTCAGTGTCCCCACATCTCACCATTTCCATGTACAGTGAGCTAGGGCTTAAAATTCAGTGGCCCAGCATCTTATAATGTCAAAGCATACTCTGACCTAGAACCCAAGATTGAGTGTCCCCACATCTCACCATTTCCATGTACAGTGAGCTAGGGCTTAAAACTCAGTGGCCCAGCATCTTATAATGTCAAAGCATACTCTGACCTAGAACCCAAGATTGAGTGTCCCAGCACCTCATCATTTCCATGTACTGAGAATTAGAACTTATTATATAGTGCCCCAGTCTCATAACGCTATGTACTTATCTAGAACCTAAGATTCAATGTCCCAGCATCTCTGCATTTCCATGTAGTATGAGACAGAAGTTTAAATACAGAGCCCCAACATACAAAGTGTACTTTGATTCTACAACCCAAGATGGGGTGTCCCAGCACCTTCTTAGCTCCATGTACTGTCAGTTAGAACTTTAAATACAGTGCCCAAACATCACATTATGTCAAAGTGCACTCCTAGAACCAAAGATTCGATGTCCCAACACATCATAATTTTCATGCTCTGTAAACTAGAACTTTAGATACAGAGCACACGCCTCATGATATCAAAGTGTACTCTGCCTAGAACCAAAAATTCATTGTCTAAACATCATTTCCGTGTTCTGTGATCTACAACTTAAAATGCAGTGTACAAGTGTACTCTGACCTAGAACACAAGATTGAGTGCCCTAGTATCTTATCATTTATAGTGTCCCAAAATCTCATAATGTCAAAGTCTACTCTGGCCTAGAACACAAGATTGAGTGCCCCAGTATCTTATCATTTATAGTGTCCCAAAATCTCATAATGTCAAAGTCTACTCTGGACTAGAACATAAGATTGAGTGTCACAGTACCTCATCATTTCCATGCACTTTAAGCTAGAACTTACCCAACATCTAATAATATCAAAGTGAACTCCTGACCTAGAACCTAAAAATTGTCTCCCAACACCTCATAATTTTCATGAGCTAGAGCCCGCAATTCATTGCCTCTACTTCTTATGATATTAAAGTATGCTCTGAGCTACAACCCAAGATCCAATGCCCTAGTAACTCAAAGTTACCCTCATGATTAATTCCCCCCAAAATGTATTCAGTCCATTGAATCTGGTTTCTAACTCACAGTAAACTTTCATATTGGGAAATGTTGATGCACAGATACTTGGGTTCTAGCTTACAGTACACTTTGACATTGGAGAGTGTTGAGGCACAGATACATGAATTCGAGCTCACAGTAGGTCACAGTATACTTAAAAGGAAAAAAATAGATGCTAAAAAGGGGAAAAAAAATTATTTTTATAATGAATGCCGATTTTAAATTTTCACTATAATTACCTAACTTGGCTTTCGTATGGAAGCAGCTTCCGTTATTACAGGTCTCAGTTCCACCATCATTAAAGCAGATGCCCACAGCACGGAAATCGCACTTCTTACACGTTAGTGCAGAGGCTGCAAGAAGAGACACAGTTATATAGAAGAGCTACACTCCAGAAACGTGAATACATGGTAAAATCTAGACCTCAGACAAACAAGGAAATATGCTATGTCATGAATTGTCAAGTGATTTCATTATTCTGCATCTTAAGGAGGTTGTGAAAGAATGGGGGGGGGGTAAGGGTTAGCAAACCCACCATTTGTCCAGACCTCTAAAGGAAAAATGACTTACCTGTTTCCTGGCGCCTGCTCCCTCTCCTGGAAGCCTGCGATACTCCTTCACAGGTCCAGACGAATGGGAGGGCTTGCCAATTCTAACCCCCCCCCCCGCCCCATTCTTGCACAACCCCTTTAAATCTTATGCTTCTGGAAGACTATATTCAATGAGCATTATTAAATCTTGGGATTAAGTACCATATCCTGGAGGTTAGATAACTAGAAGCTCCTAGACCAGAATGCAAATCCTCCGCTTATCATATGCCCTTTATAATGGGGCTGTCTTATTAGTCTGGGGCTTTACAGCGACATGCATCACATGGCATGACAATCTCAATGTGGTATTGCGACATCACATCGAATGCAAGTCAACAGGGTCACAATGTTGCCAAAAACCCATATTATTGATGACTTTGCCATCATAGACCACAGTGCAAGTTGTGTGTGACTGCGACTTGCCTGCGACATTGCTGAGATGTGGTTTTGTTTTTGCAGCCAAATCACGACTCTAAAATAGTCTTCATAGAAGTCATCAACGTCTATGAAGCTTGGGTGAATCTACTCTAGCAGTAAAGAAGAGGATAATAACCTGAAGGTTCATCCCTTAGAGGGTGGAAACCTGAAACAAACTGCAGTTGTTCCTCAGGAATCCTTACAGAGTCACTTTCAATCTGATTCCTCCAACCACATGTGTTTGTTCCCATTTTAAGGTCACAGCTGATCTTCGCCTCAGGCATCAGAATCAGTCCGTGTGTAACATCCATCAAACCTACGTTGTTTAATTCGAGGGTGTAACCTTCTATTCTATGTATTTTGGCAATGAAGTCGGCTATTGTCATCTATAGGTAAGAGTTGATGAAACCATGTCGCAGCAGGTCAAGGGTTTCTTCCAGGTTTCGCTACGCTTCACTCTTTTCTTCAACAATGTTTAATCTGTTCCTCTTTTGCTCCACCTGCTTGGCACCCCTTCAGAATTTTTGTAGATGATCTTCCACCTTTCTTTGTTCATGTCTGCCCCTCCCTTTTGACTTTTCATTGGTTCTACTGCTAACATTTTAAGTAAGAATTTCCATTGTTGTCAGATCAAATATTTGTCTGATAAGGTCAGGTTTTCTCTAATGGAAGTCTGGAAGTCGGAATTATGCAACAATATGGCATTAGGTAGCTACCCCTTATACTTGTGACTGATTCTGAATCACGTTTGAAGGTTACATGCCTGCCTCCTGATATCCCTTTCCACAAGGTGAGAGGGGAGGAACCAGAAGACCATTTTGTGTCCAGTATTTTAGTTCAATAACACGTCAGTATTTGAAGGTCCTCTAAAATGGCACTTGCTAAAAGTTGTACAGACTTGGATCGCCAGATGAATTTATAATAAACATAGAAAAATCATATACAAAATACTAATTATAGGCAGATTTGTTCCTACAGGCATGGCTCTCTGAAATACAAGGATTGATTCCAGTCATCAATGCTTCCCTACTATAGCTCTACAGTGTAATACTTTGGTAAAGTTTCATCTTTAATGTCCATCGAATGTCTTGCCCCTGTAGGTCAAGTTCAATACCACTTGTTGCTAATTTGACAAGCAGCTTCAAAAATTTAAGACAACAATTTTGACAGTTTTGGTCAATATTTTCATGAGCATTACAGATTTCAATAGGGCATAGACTGATATATTCTAAAAATCTGGAAGCTATCACCATCAGCTTACTGAAGATGGTCAGTGGTGGAAATGGTCATGTGTCATGTCAATTTTTTTAGGAATGTAATTAGTGGCCAATCCTTGAGGACTTCAATGGCTGATAACAGTCTAGTCTATTGTTGTGGGTGTCAATGGCCTGTAATGCACAAAGGGTCTTAAAAATTCTAATGTCTATGGCCAGCTCTTTGCTACTAAAGTCACAGACCCCACCCAATTCAAGTGAAATTCACCAATATATGACTCATTACCTAACATTCACAAAAGAAATTAACAATTAATGGGCTCGTAAGACTTTAGCTGACCATACACATGAGATAGATGTCCGCTAAGCTGACCATTGTGTTTGGTTGCCTCCAAACTCTCCCCTGGTAGCAGATGTTGGGGCAAAGAAGGTTAGGCTGTAGAATTTTAGCTCTCAAAGGAGATAAAATAGACGTTACTCTCCTCTCCTTATTGAGAATACACGTACAAGCTGAGGGGAGTCAGGAGTGATAGCTGTTGGCCAGATGAGTGTTCGGCCTACAGCTATCTACTGCGTTTGGCCAGACAAAGTAAGACAAAAGTACGGTATATAATTAAGAAATACTCCTTCCTACGCTGACCGTCCACACCATGCTTCCCCATATAATAAAAAAACTGGAAAAAAATTGTTTCAGGAGGCTACCAGCGAGTTTGTGATGTCATTTAAAAAACGGGATCTACAGTCTCAATGTACAGAGTAGAGGACTCTGCCTTGCTTCTCATGTACTTCTAGTTTTCATGTAAGTGGCCTGAGGGCTAGGTGGAGAACTATTACATCTCCCAAATACTCCTTTGACTGCTAGAAACGCCTAAATCCTTAAAGCTTTTAGTGAAAATACCACAGACCAAGCCATAAAAAACATCTGAAGCTGAAGCCTTCATGACTCTAGAGACCTCTGAATGATGGAAACCAAGTACAAGAACATTCTTGGGATTTACATAGAGAACGTAATCTGCATTGACCCTTAATTCTTCAGTTAACTCCAGTTGTGTTCGAATCTTAAATTAGTCACATTGGAAAATTTAAGACGATACCAAAATTGACCATGAATGTAAATTATATACTCCTACTAGTGGAACCAATGATGTAAAATCCACTATGATATACAAAATCTGTGAAAAAGATCTTAGACAATATCTCTGCTGGTTTTAACAGACGTAGAAAAGACATATCCTGTGTAAGACTACCCACCAGAAATAAAAAACGGGTTATGGAGTTACCATTGCATGTCTTTAGATCATTTGACAATGGAATTTTTGTTTTGTTTTCTCTGCATTTTACCCATTTCATACAAAAAGATTAATTTAATAGTAACTATAACACTTACCGATAACAATCAGCCCAAGAGCCACACCGATAGACAAGAGATATTTCATGGTCTTCACTTCCAGAAAAGCTCTGAGAGAAGAAGAGGGCAGACAGAAAATTATTTATAGATCCTGAAGAGGTGTGAAAGCTTTCGGCAACTCCCAGAATTTAGAGAGTAAAGGAAAGTAGAAGAAATGCTACAAGAAGCGGAGCTGGAAAGCAGATGCAGGAAACAGATGATTAGAAGGTAAAGGTTCCAAGTAAAATAGCTTCAATCCCAAGGTCTAGAGAATTTGTGCGATGAAATGAAGGAGAATTTTTAGAGAAGGTTCTGAAAATATCCAAGAAGAAGGTCAATGATATAAATAAGGCTTGGTCACATTACCAGCTGGTCACTGTGACTTTCTTCTCCTGGTGTCCCCCTTGACTGTGAAGAGCTTTAGGATATAAAACCCTCTATATACCTCATCCTGTCAGAGGGTGGAGCAGGATCATGTTACGGGATGACTTGCAGCCACACCTGTTTAGCTGTGTTTGGTGTGTGTGTGATGTAAGTGCGGAGATAACTACATGAACACATTTTTTCCCAGCTACTGTGTAAAAGAAAATCTAGATATTTTAGGATATAGAAAGGCGGGATGTAGTTATTCCATGTAGGACTGATTTCCTATGGAAAATCCATATTCACCACTATACTTCAACAGGTCATGTTCCTAGACTAGATATTCCGCACATAGTCCATGGTCACATCAATGTTTTTTCTGGACAGATGTAGCAGGCGTTAAAGTAATTCCTGGCATGTTAATACACAAGCTTATCGCTGTGGCTTAGTATAACAATATGCAATGTTTCTTCATTCACTGTTGGGTTAATGCGTTAATCCACTGATGTTGGCACTTAGTAGATATGTATGTGTTCTTTTTTTGGAAATTTTTTCTGGCAATTTTCAGAATTCAAAATTCTATAGGAGAAACTATGTAGGTGATTCCGCATGTAATACATGTTGTATTTTCGTTCCAGCCGCCTCTCAGCAGGGGTTGCCGTGCTGTGGCCGGATCCACGGCCCGCCCCCATTACAGGGGGGCACCTGTGGCAGCACGGATCCGGCGGGCTGTCCACCCACCGGAACAGCCTGCCGGAGCCGCGCGCCGCAGGTGTGAAAGTAGCCTTAGGCATAAAGTCCACTTGGTCTTTGTATATAATGTGGGACGGAAAAATATACAGTTTGCGTTTTGTGCCATCTATTGAGAATTGTAACTAGGATTGAGCGAATCGAAGTATTTCAGGGAAAATTCGGCTCGTCGTGAAGCCAAATTTCCTTGTGCTTCGTGGTAACGTATCAATTTTTCCTGAGATGGCATAAAAAAACAAATATACTTACCTCATCCATTTGAGCACGAAGAGGCCATCTTGAATGGAAATCCCATACTAAATCCTGTGCGCAGTGACGTATGATGTGACCACACACTGGCCAGCATGATGACATCACACACCGCATGAGATTTTTTGCTCAAATGTATAAGGTGAATATTATTATTATTTTAATTAACCCCTTAAAAGCCTTCATTTTTAAATCAGATGGCGCAATTATCGATGAACATGGCATCTGAGGGGTTCAATGAAGGGGGGGAGCAGGCCTAGTTCCCTGTCATTGCGGCCACTACTTACAAAGAAATGTGCTTTTACGAAGTAATTCGTTACTAAGCGAATTTCTTTGTGAAATTCAGCGAAGCAGCAGAATAGAAGTTTTCATAACTTCGCTCAACACTAATTGTAACCATCAAGAGTTGGTACCATTGTTATGAAAAAATAAGTCATCTATTTAAGGCTACTTTCACACTAGCGTTTCTATTTTCCGGTATTGAGATCCGTCATAGGGTCTCAATACCGGAAAAAAATGCTTCCGTTTAGTCCCCATTTATTGTCAATAGGGAAAAAACGTAACTGAACAGAAAGTAGTGCTCCTAAATGCATTCCATTCCGTTCTCATACCAGAGAGCAGCATGGTGCGGTTTTCTTTCCGTCCTGGGATGCGGAGCAAGACGGATCCATCATGACCCACTGCATGTCAATGGGGACGGATCCGTTTTCTCTGACACAATCTGACACAATAGAAAACGGATCCGTCCCCCAGTGACTTTCAATGGAGTTCATGATGGATCCGTCTTGGCAATGTTACAGATAATTCATGATGGATCCGTCTTGGCAATGTTACAGATAATACAACCGGATCCGTTCATAACAGATGCAGATGGTTGCTTATCAGTAACGGAAGAGTTTTTGCTGAACCCTGCCCGATCCAGCAAAAACGCTAGTGTCAAAGTAGCCTAACTGAAACGTTCAGCAATCCTTCCTTTCAAAAGGGGAACATGCCACCACCCGGCACTTAGATGCAGTTTGTGGAGTCATGCATGTTGTGTGGCAAATGCACCTTAAGGGCACCTGTGATGTTGGAGGCCACTAGTTGGAATAAAGAGATGAACTGTGCATGCGCCATGAGTCTAACACATGCCCATTATACAGAGCTGAGTCGGCCTGGCTGGCAGTGTGAAGAGAAACAAGGCCCTTAGGACGTGAACTTTTTAACATGGCCGTGGTTTAAAAAAAACCCTACCCGAATCTGTCGTTCCATACATGAGAGTTTCAAATCCACAACCTTGGTATTCAATGGAGCTTCAACACGGCTGAACATGTACACGGCTGAACACGCATTCTTTTACTCTGAATCATACATGTAAATCAGGTAGCACTAATGGTGGAGTTAGGGAAGTGTATTGTTCCTTGTTTGTCTTGTTCCTCTTGCTTGTTGATTTTAGTTACAAAAAGTCTGTATTTAGACTTCACAACATCTCACTTGTTGTCCACAAAAAAGGAGACTAAAAACATCTGTAATGAGCGGAGCTCATCACAGTATACGCCCTACAGCTGACTTAAAAAAATACACTAGGAGGAGAAGGGAGGGAAAATGCAAAATTTTAAAATGTCAAAAAAGTTTAAAAAAACTGGTATTTCACACATGAGCCCCGTCGGAGTAAGATGCAACCAGCTACTGCTAACCAAGAGCATCGAACTAGGCAAGAGAAAGACTGGATCCTATGGACCTGGTATGACACCTTATGGTGATGATTATGCTTTATGGAATCTGTATATTTAACAAAATCTGTAAATTTAAATCTGTATATTTCAAAATTCATCGTCTTGTGCACTTTATTTTTGGAATTTTACAGTGGGATTGATGGATGCCGTGTGCATAGAGTCTAGCGGTTCTCGGTTGACCATGTGGAAGTTGTTGTACTGTGGGATAAATTGTATGTATGGATACTAAGCCCCACACACTTTTTTGAAAAATCAAAGTGAAAAGTTCAAAAAGTTGCACATTTTTGCACAAAATACCATTTTGCGCAAAAAGTTGCCACTCTTGAAACTGGGATGCATGTTTTGTAAATGACCCCTAATGTATGTCCATGGTCAGGAATGATATATATACAATTCGTCCGCGTAAATGTTCTGTAATTGTTCTTTGTTTGTTGGCTTGTCTGATCACTTATGGAGCATGAAAATGATTGATGGTGGGCAGAACATCTCTCTGGGATAAACAGCATGGGGGACAAAGATGGCAAGCTCAAAGAGGGTTCAAAGAATAAAAGAGCTGATACTTCATTGATCTCCCTCCACTCCCATTCTGACTCTGCCTGGGTCTCTGCTACTCACTACTTCCTGTTCCTGTCTTGACACAGAGGAAATGCTCACTCAGCCAATCACTGACTAAAGCTGGCTGAGCCACTGATTGACTGAGTGGGCATTCCCTGGGGGTCGAAACAGGACCAGAAGGTAAACAGCAGAAGGGACCCAGGGAGCGAGTCGAGGTGTCACCACGTGTTGCTACGCTTCAGAGGAGATGGTAAGACATGGTGCACCCCAATGGGAATTAAGTCCAGAGAGTCAGGGTCTGCAGTAAACCAGTGTGCTTCTTTACTGGAGGAATTCAGGTACAAAACAATAGAGGGGAGGCATAGGGCTGGCTTCTTCTTCCAGTCTCCTCCCTGGAAGAAGAAGGGTTTGATGCTGAGGAAAGGTCTGTGCTAGCTGTCCCTCTCCTTCTGGTCAAAGGGCTGGTGAACCCGGGTCTGTAGCAGAGTATCGTCATTTCAGCGTCTTTCTCTGGTCACTCATGCAGCCTGGCAGTCTCTTCTACTAAACACTAGTCCTCATAGCCCTTAACAATTGAAGATCACAATGAGGGATAATATCAATAAGTCATGCCTCTAACTCCGCCCAGTGCATGATTATACACACCTAATCTCGCTCAGTCCCCTTAATGTCCCCACTAAAGATGAGCGAACGTGCTCGAAACGAGCACTGTACCGCTCGGCTCCCCTTTGCTCGCATGGGCGCAGGCAGCCGCTTCCGTCCTCCTGAGGAGGACGGAAGCGGCTGCCTGCGCCCATGCGAGCGCAGGGGAGCCGAGCAGTACAGTGCTCGTTTCGAGCACTTTCGCTCATCTCTAGTCCCCACATATTGATTATTCCCCCTTTCTGCCACCACACAGTTGGTATGCCCATATTGTGTCCCCTTCACAGTAGTTATGCCAATATTGTGCCCTATCACAGTAGTAATGACCTCATTGCACCCCTTCACAGTAGTAATGCCCACATTGTGCCCCATCACAGTAGTTATGCCCACATTGAGCCCCACACAGTTGGCATGCCTAAATTGTTCCCCCTTTACAGTAATTGTGCCCAAATTTTTCCCCTCACAGTAGTTATGCTCACATTGTGCCCCCTTTACAGTAGTAATGCCCACATTGTGCCCCATCACTGTAGTATCGCCCACATTGTGCTCCCTCCATAGTAGTTGTACCAACATTGTGTCCCCTCACAGTGGCGTACATAGAGAAGTAAGGGCCCCACAGCAAGGATCAAACTGGGCCCCCCACACAGAAGGGTTTCTGTCTAAACCTTTTCAATGACCCTTGGGCCATTTTTCCACTGCTTCATTTGCTAAAAGTTGTTCCTTTAGAAGGTAGAGTCCTGACCAAGTTTTCTCCTCCACTAGAAGAGGAGATGTTCCCAACTAAGACTGGGCCCCCTCTTGCCCCGGGCCCCATAGCAATCACATGGTCTGCCGCTATGGTAGCTACGCCCCTGCCCCCTCACAGTAGTTATGCTTGCATAGTGTCCTGTCACAGTAGTTATGCCCACAATGTGCCTCATTACAGTAGTAATGCTAGCATTGTACCCCCCTCACAGTAGTTATGCCCCTTGACAGTATTTAACCCACACTGTGCCCCCTTCACAGTAGTTATGCTCATATGCCCATATGTACCCCCTATAAGAAGCATTTCAAGGTCCTGGAGTAGCCTAGCCAGTCTCCAGACCTGAAACTAAATCCTTGGAGGGAGTCGAAACTCAATGTAGCCCAGAGACAGCCCCGAAACCTGAAAGAAACTGGAGAAGATCTGTATGAGTGATGGGCCAAACTTGGTCAAGAACTTCAGGAAACAAAGGTTTCTGTACCAAATATTAAGTTCTGTTTTTCTTTTGTATCAAATGCTTATTTCATGCAATAAAATGCAAATTAATTATTTAAAAAAATCATGCAATGTGATTTTTTGGATTTTTTTTTTTTTTATTCTTTTTCTCACAGTTAAAGTGTAGCTATGATTAGACCTCTCTATTCTTTGTAGGTTGGAAAACTTGCAAAATCATCAGAGTATCAAATACTTATCTCCCCAACTGTTTATACCCAATCACATTCATGAATAAACCCGCACAGAGCATACACACACATACATAACCATTACACTGATGTAGACAATCCCTATATCTTCATAGTCGCAGGACAGGTTTAGCTACTGCAGCCCCTCAGGATTTCCCACCCTCTGACCAGTGACTTGTTTTCACTTGCCTGCATAACTTTGCAGTGAGCGTACGAGGGGTGTAGATACGAATTTGGATGGTGTAAATCTTTCTGCACATGAAGGTGAGTTTGGCAGGGTTTGTCTTTGCTTTAGGGTGTGTTTCTCTCCACAATAGGAGAGAACCTATAGCAGTGATGTGGATGTAAAGCGCATACAATGTGCCATGTACAAGGCGTTCTTCATGGCCATGAGCTTCAGAAGGAGGTGACTGCACCTGCCCTTTCTCACACTCCATTGTATCACAAATTCTCCCTCCAGGTTTCTGTCCTATTGTGTTATGGAGATTACTCATCAAAGAAAACTCACGACAGGGTGGGGACGCACAGGGTGGGTGCGAGAGGGGGGACACCACGCACGAAGGAGGTGGAAAGTCTCTGCTAGAGACAATAATAAAAAAAATCTAAAAAGAGCGAGAGAGAGGGAGGTCCTACAAAACTGGAACTTACAACGTCAACACAACAGACAGAGGCGCAGTAATGGAGGGCAGACGTAGCAGTGACAACCAGGCCCTGGCCCAAAGGCTCCTATGCTAGTATTATTAACGTCACATGGTAAGAAGAGGGCCCGTTACTGATTTTGTGATGGAGTCCAGGTTCCGAGAACAGTCCCCCTGTGGAATAGGGCATCTCATAAACACCTCGGAAATAAAGGGTGCAGATTTAACCACCCATCAAATGTACCAGTGAGGAGACCCTACTATGCTAAAGCGGATATACTGAACGGTGGTGTTCCTGCCTTTTTTCACCAACCTGAGAAAAAGGACATATGTCTTTGTGATGGAAACTGTGGTTGTCTTAATCAAGTCCTTTAAGGCCCCTTTCACACGAGCGAGTTTTCCGCGCGGGTGCAATGCGTGACGTGAACGCATAGCACCCGCAGTGAATCCTGACCCATTCATTTCTATGGGTCTGTGTACATGAGCGTTTTTTTTTTCACGCATCAGTTCTGCGTTGCGTGAAAAACGCAGCATGTTCTATATTCTGCGTTTTTCACGCAGCTCTGGCTCCATAGAAGTGAATGGGGCTTATCTGAAAAACGCATTGCATCCTGAAGCAAGTGCGGGTGCAATGCGTTTTTCACTGATGGTTGCTAAGAGATGTTGTTTGTAAACCTTCAGTTTTTTATCACGCGCGTGAAAAACGCATCAAAACGCATCGCACCCGCGCGGAAAAAACTGAATAACTGAACGCAATCGCAGACAAAACTGACTGAACTTGCTTGCAAAATGGTGCGAGTTTTCCTGAACGCACCCTGAACGCATCCGGACCTAATCCGTGACGCTCGTGTGAAAGAGGCCTAACAGAGGCAGACAGGAATATAGTACCTTTAGTCGATAGATTGAGAAAAGTTCCATGGAGTGAACTGAAATGCTGCAATCAGGTGAATAAACACCTTTTACTTTACTGGATTTGGAGTGCTGCGGATTTTTTTTTTTTTAGATAGATACTAAAAAAGAAAAAGTCAGCAGCACCGTCAAAATGAAGTAGGATACAATCCTCCCAAGACAGTCAGTTCATGGTCCCACAATATCAAATTCACAAAAAAAAGGCAAAATTCCTGATGTGGTAAAGGGTGGTGGATCTGCGTTTATTCACTCCAACTACAATGTCTTAGCTCAACACAATGAGGCCTTTCTCAGGCTTCACCACTTCCGGAGTGCGCTAGATAGATAGATAGATAGATAGATAGATAGATAGATAGATAGATTATATTATATATATATATATATATATATTATGGGGGATCTGTGGATGACACACTATTATGGGGGATCTGTGGATGACACTGTTATGGGGGATCTGTGAATGACACTGTTATGGAGGATCTGTGGATGACACTGTTATGGGGGATCTGTGGATGACACACTGTTATGGGGGATCTGTGGATGATACAATGTTATGGAGGATCTGTGGATGACACTGTTATGGGGGATCTGTGGATGACACACTGTTATGGGGGATCTGTGGATGACACTGTTATGGGGGATCTGTGGATGACACACTGTTATGGGGGATCTGTGGATGACACTGTTTATGGGGGATCTGTGGATGAATACAATGTTATGGAGGATCTGTGAATGACACTGTTATGGAGGATCTGTGGATGACACTGTTATGGGGGATCTGTGGATGACAACACTGTTATGGAGGATCTGTGGATGATACAATGTTATGGGGGATCTGTGGAATGACACTGTTTATGGGGGATCTGTGGATGACACTGTTATGGGGGATCTGTGGATGACCACACTGTTATGGAGGATCTGTGGATGACACACTGTTATGGGGGATCTGTGGATGACACACCTGTTATGGGGGATCTGTGGAGGGACACACTGTTATAGGAGATCTGTGGCTGACACTGTTATGGGGGATCTGTGGAGGACACACTGTTTATGGGGGATCTGTGCATGATACAATGTTATGGGGGATCTGTGGATGACACTGTTATGGGGGATCTGTGGATGATACAATGTTATGGAGGATCTGTGGAGGACACTGTTATGGGGAATCTGTGGATTATACAAAGTTATAGGAGATCTGTGGAGACACTGTTATGGAGATCTGTGAATGACACTGTTATGGGGGATCTGTGGATGACACACTGTTATGGGGGATCTGTGGATGACACTGTTATGGGGATCTGTGGATGACACTGTTATGAGGGATCTGTGGATGACACTGTTATGGGGGATCTGTGGATGACACTGTTATGAGGGATCTGTGGAGGACACTGTTATGGAGGATTCTGTGGAGGACACACTGTTATGGGGGATCTGTGGATGACACTGTTATGGGGGATCTGTGGATGATACATATTATGGAGGATCTGTGGAGGACACACTGTTATGGGGGATCTGTGGATTATACAAAGTTATAGGAGATCTGTGGATGACACTGTTATGGGAGATCTGTGAATGACACTGTTTATGGGGGATCTGTGGATGACACTGTTATGGGAGATCTGTGAATGACACTGTTATGGGGGATCTGTGGATGACACTGTTATGGGGATCTGTGGATGATACAATGTTATGGAGGATCTGTGGATGACACTGTATGGGGGATCTGTGGATGACACACTGTTATGGGGGATCTGTGGATGACACTGTTATGGGGGATCTGTGGATGATACAATGTTATGGAGGATCTGTGAATGACACTGTTATGGAGGATCTGTGGATGACACTGTTATGGGGGATCTGTGGATGACACTGTTATGGAGGATCTGTGGATGATACAATGTTATGGGGGATCTGTGAATGACACTGTTATGGGGGATCTGTGGATGACACTGTTATGGGGGGATCTGTGGAGGACACACTGTTATCGGGGATCTGTGCATGATACAATGTTATGGGGGATCTGTGGATGACACTGTTATGGGGGATCTGTGGATGATACAATGTTATAGAGGATCTGTGGAGGACACACTTTTATGGGGGATCTGTGGATTATACAAAGTTATAGGAGATCTGTGGATGACACTGTTATGGGAGATCTGTGAATGACACTGTTATGGGGGATCTGTGGATGACACACTGTTATGGGGGATCTGTGGATGACACTGTTATGGGGATCTGTGGATGACACTGTTATGAGGGATCTGTGGATGACACTGTTATGGGGGATCTGTGGATGACACTGTTATGGGGATCTGTGGATGACACTGTTATGAGGGATCTGTGGAGGACACTGTTATGGAGGATCTGTGGAGGACACACTGTTATGGGGGATCTGTGGATGACACTGTTATGGGGGATCTGTGGATGATGCAATATTATGGAGGATCTGTGGAGGACACACTGTTATGGGGGATCTGTGGATTATACAAAGTTATAGGAGATCTGTGGATGACACTGTTATGGGAGATCTGTGAATGACACTGTTATGGGGGATCTGTGGATGACACACTGTTATGGGGGATCTGTGGATGACACTGTTATGGGGATCTGTGGATGACACACTATTATGGGGGATCTGTGGATGACACTGTTATGGAGGATCTGTGGAGGACACACTGTTATGGGGGATCTGTGGATGACACTGTTATGAGGGATCTGTGGAGGACACTGTTATGGAGGATCTGTGGAGGACACTGTTATGGAGGATCTGTGGAGGACACACTGTTATGGGGGATCTGTGGATGACACTGTTATGGGGGATCTGTGGATGATACAATGTTATGGAGGATCTGTGGAGGATGCACTGTTATGGGGGATCTGTAGATGATACAATGTTATAGGAGATCTGTGGATGACACTGTTATGGGGGATCTGTGGAGGACACTGTTATGGGGGATCTGTGGAAGATACAATGTTATGGAGGATCTGTGGATGACACTGCTATGAGGGATCTGTGGATGACACATTGTTATGGGGGATCTGTGGATGACACTGTTATGGGAGAATTGTGGAGGACACTGTTATGGGGATCTGTGGATGATACAATGTTATGGAGGATCTGTGGAGGACACTGTTATGGGGGATCTGTGGATGATACAATGTTATGGAAGATCTGTGGATAACACACTGTTATAGGGGATCTGTGGAGGACAAACTGTTATGGGGGATCTGTGGATGTCACACTGCTATGGGGGATCTGTGAATGGCACTTTCATGGAGGATCTGTGACTGACACACTGTTATGGGGGATCTGTGAATGACACTGGTATGGAGGATCTGTGACTGTCCATACAAGATCTGGTTCCCTCACCTCTCTCCAATATGGCGTCTGGCCACCAAATCACCCACTAAGAAGTGGTGAAGCCTGCAAGAGTTCTGCTCCAAAAGAAATATGGGTGCCAGTCCAGGGGAAAAACACAGTCAGCCATGGACTGAGGGTGAACAATCATTCTGGAGAAGTAGCTCAGCAGGCAAAAGTCAGTCAAATCTAGGCCCCGGTCTATACCATCACATCAGGCCACAAGCAGCCTTCCTTTACAGCAGCTAGGCCCATTCACTCTGTAAGACACACTGACATTTTGGACCAATGTTTAAGTAAAAAAGTGCATCTTATAGAGCGAAAGAAAACATGGCGGATAGATATGAGATAGAATTTACTAGTAATGTCAGCACAGTAGACAGAAACACACAGACGGTGATCCCAAACTGGAACTCAACCCGCTTTCCCTGCCTACTTGCAGTGCAAGCCCTAAGCAGCAAGTCCGCAACTGGACGGCGATCCCTACTCTGCAGACACACACACATACAAACAACACAAATATAGAGTAGTATGGCAAAGGTTTAAACCGAGTGGACAATAGAGCACCAAATCAGAAGACAGAGGGTAGTCGGAATACCCAAGCCGAAGTCAGAATCAGACAGAAATCACAGTACCAAATCACCAGAGTGGTTAAAGGCAAGCTGAGGTCAATCCAGTAAGCAATCCAAATACACACAGAACGGAACCAGAAGCACGGGCTAGGGAGTGAAAACCTATAACTCGAAAGGGTGTATTGCCAGCAGGAGAGTTAAAAGAGTGGCGAGTCCCTGGATTAGAACCTGGTATGGTCCAGGGACTTGGCGCTCCATTGGTCCAAAACACAAGTTTTCCTAACATAGGCAGCCTGTAGCCTAATCCTGTACACCTAAACCAAATACCACTGCAAGAAGAGATAGAGCGGCTACTCCATAACTGTGGATGCGCTTGCGTTACCAGGGGGCGTGGCAGTGCAGCGTGTAACTTGGACGCAGCATCATGTCTCACACGACACGGCCCTGCCAAAGCCCCAAGCCACAGCGCTGGTGCCCAGACAGTTAAGGCCCCTTTCACACGAGCGAGTTTGCCACATGGGTGCAATGAGTGGAGTGAATGCATAGCACCCGCACTGAATCCTGACCAATTCATTTCTATGAGCATAGTTTTTCACGCATCACTTCTGCATTGCTTGAGAATCACTGCATGTTCTATATTCTGCGTTTTTCACGCAGCCCTGGCCACATAGAAGTGGATGGGGCTTCAGTGAAAATTACATTGCATCCGGATGTAATGCGTTTTTCACTGATGGTTGCTAGAAGATGTTGTTTGTAAGCCTTCAGGTTTTTTTTCACGTGAGTGAAAAACACATCAAAACTGATTGCACCTGCGTCAAAAAAAACTGAAACACTGAATCCAATCGCAGACAAAACTGACTGAACTTGCTTGCGAAATGGTATGAGTTTCACTGAATGCATCCTGAGAGAATCTGTATCATTTGTATGAAAGAGGCCTTACAGAAATATCCTGATTTAGAGACAGGAGGATGCGTTTCTGTCGGTTACATATAAGTACTGAAACTCCTTGAAGTGTAGACACTCGTGTGCTGCGTTTCAGTGCCCAAGAATGTCGTGAGTCACTTAACAAGTAAAATCTGAAAACTACACATGAAGCTGCTGTCAACATAGAAACCCTAGCAACACAACATTAGGCTTGGCCCGACAGGGATGAGAGTGATGACATCACAAACCCAACTGAGAGGACAGGAGAGGTCAGAACTGAGAGGAACCTCTTAGATCCGGATGCCAACCTGCAGAAAAGATTTTTTATCTACTTACTAAATATACCTGACCTGTACTTCACCAGTTTAGAGATTAACCCATCCAAAGACAAAACTCACTAAAACACATTGGGGGAGATTTATCAAACTGGTGTAAAGTAGAACTGGCTTAGTTTCCCATAGCAACCTATCAGATTCCTTCTTTCATTTTCCAAAGGAGCTGTGAGAAATGAAAGGTTGAATCTGATTGGTTGCTATGGGCAACTAAGACAGTTTTACTTTACACCAGTTTGATAAATCTCCCCCATTATTTACTGTTTGGAACATACCCAAAAACTGTAAATTAACCCCTTAAAGGCAACATCTACCAAAACTATTGCTTTGTATCTAAAAAGTAAAATAGGTCCTAATTAGGAATTTCCCATTGTACAACTTCTATGCAGAGCTATACATCTCCATGGTAACAGACAACAGACTCTATGTAGTCTGATCCTACAGTCTTACTCGTTTCTATCTATGTTCTACTTCTCTAGAGAAATCCTACCCTTCCTTGGCAAACAATAAGATGACCTGATCGCAGAGTTTTCTAGGACCTACTGCGATCAGCCGTAAATTGAGCATGTGTCTCCCCACAGCGCCACCACAGGAGGAATGGAGCATTACCCAGTTTGTGCTGTCATCCCTGGATATGTTGATCCTCCAGAGGCATTGGCTTTTCTTAAAGCTGTTTTCTGCTATGGCTAAACATCCTGAACATGAGGCATCCCCTCCCCACCTCCATTAAAGGGGTTGTGTCATCTCATACATTAGTCATTAGGATATACCACTGATGTCAGATAGGTGTGGGTCCCACCTATGGGACCCGTTCCTATCTCCAGAACTGAGCCTGAAAAGTGAATAAGAGGGCACACTGCATGTGCTCTCCATTCACTTCTATAGAAGTTTTGAAAATCGCCAAGTGAGCGTGCACTCCTAATCTCATAAATCCCATAGAAGTTAATGGAGCGTGCACCTCATATCCACGGCCACCTCGCCATTGACTTGTATGGGACTGCTGGAAATAGCCATCAGCCTATTTTTTTGGAACTCCCATAGAAGTGTACGGAGGGTGGCCACTTTTTCACAATGTGCTCTCATTCACTTTGGGGGTCCCATTTGAAGGTAGGAGCCCAGAGGTGGGACCGGCACCTATCTGACATTGGTGGCATATTCTAGCCATATGCCACCAATGTATGAGATGAGACAAGCCCTTTCATTCCTAGCCTTTAAAGGGGTTCTGTAGTTTTTTCAAACTGATGATCTATCCTCTGGATAGATCATCAGCATCTGATCGGCGGGGTCCGACACCCGGGACCCCTGCCGATCAGCTGTTTTGAGAAGGCAGCGGCGCTGCAGGAGCGCCGCGGCCTTCTCTGTGTTTACCGCAGGCCAGTGACGTCACGACTACTATCACTGGCCTGGGCGCAGCTAAGTTCCATTCATGAGAACGGAGCTTAGCCCCGCCCAGGCCAGTGATACTAGTCGTGACATCACTGGGCCTGCGGTAAACACAGAGAAGGCCGCGGCGCTCCTGCAGCGCCGCTGCCTTCTCAAACAGCTGATCGGCAGGGGTCCCGGGTGTCGGACCCCCGCCGATCAGATGCTGATGATCTATCCAAGGATAGATCATCAGTTGAAAACTGTAGAACCCTTTAAATTTATCAAGTTGAAGGTGAAAGTAATTTACCTCACTTACCGTCACCTACTTATCCATTTATGTGACAGATCTTCTATTAATCGAGCTTGGGCACAACTACTGTTTTGTGATGTAATCGGCCCAGTGCCTGGTGCAGCGAGGACTGCAAATACCGCCCTGCGCGTAGATAAGGATACGCATTTGAATTCATTCAAATCTCTTCTTTGTTGTTCTAGCTGGAGCTTAGTATCAGGAACACGGTAAAGATAATTCAATGATGCATAAAGTTCCTTTAAAGGGAAGGTGTCACATTGAAAATTCCTTCCGATCTGCAGGCGGAATGTTATAGAGCAGGAGGAGCTGAGCAGATCGATATATCATTATGTGGGACAAGATTCTGTATGATTTGTATATCAATGATCGAAATCTGGGCTTAGGAGTCCAGTGGGCGGCCTCCATTAGTGGTTGACTGCTACCTCTGTATGCTTGTACATATAGGACCACCCACTGGACTCTTAAGTCCAGAATGAGCAGAGATTTATATGAATATAGACAGTTTATACTGAATCTTTTCCCACAAACCATGTATCAGTCTGCTGCTGTATAAAATACTCCCTGCAGATCCAACTGCATTTTTATTATGACTGATTCCCTTGGATAACGGCATGACACGTGAAAGACTGGGTTGGGTAAGAGTAGGAGATAGGTTCACGTTAAAAAGATTTGTTATAGGCATAATAAATGACTAATATGATAGCTGCAGTTCAGTTCTGGGCACCGTTTCATAGAATGCCATGGAGCTGGAAAAATTACAAAGAAGAGCGAGTAAACTAATAAGGGGCCTGGAGGGTCTAAAAAATTACTCTAACAGGTGTGGACCCACTGTGTCTAATGGATGTGGCTTGAGCCTACTCCTGAGGATATTATCAAGGTATACCCCTAGTTTTCAACCTTCCACTCCTGTACAAGGATCTGGACTTTGCTGCAGGGGCCACCCAGCTGCTACATATAGGAGTTGTCTCTGTTCTAAAACTGCGGACCTATCTAGGTCAGGAGACACCGGTGGGTAACACCAAGGACACAGGCAAAAGTGTGGTCGGAGGATGAGCAGAGGTCAGGATAGGCAAAGTACGTGCAATACTGTAAACAGTTGTTAGGAATCAGCAAGTGTGGACCCACTGTGCCAACTAACTGGTTTGGCTTTGGGGTAAAGCCTAAGGGTGTTATTCCAGCACTCCCTGGTATTCACCCTTTAACCCTTCTATAGGAATCTGGACTTCGCTGCAGGGGAGCAATCACACCTCTATCTCTTGGAATAGTCCCAGTATAGTTGGCAGCTGACCTACTGAGGTCAGGGATGTTGGTGCGAGAAGCTCTAGGCACAGAAAACACACCAAAACCGTAGGTACAGTCTGAATAGTCACTTGTAAAACTTGACTGTAGGAATGTTGGCCAGATGGCTGGGATGCAGGGAATCCACACCACAATCTCGACAGTCACTGAAACTGGAACTGCAGATATTTGGCAACACTGAACAAGAGACACTAGGACAGCTTGCGGGCGGGGTAGTGGGGGATGCAGGAACAAGGCTGGCAGGTAGAAACCAATACTGTAGCGCAGACAAAGAAAGACTAGGAGAATTTAAACACAAAGTCAGACTGAACTGTGAGGTCAGGAGGACACAGGCAGGATTGGTACACAGCAGGAACACAGGCTGGATAACAAAGGTAAATTACAAAGAAATAGCAGAAGCACTAAGTCTTCCAAACTCCATTGCTGGTTACAGAGAACTTTTAAAGGGAGGGGTTCTCCAGGAATTAAGAAAATGAAAATACTTAAATATTACTTTATTATAAATAAATTCTCAAATACCTTTCATTTTTTAATGGTTCGTTTTGTCTGGGGAGCAATCATCGGGAAAACAAAATGGCCGCTGTCCCATTAGTTCACACAAAACCTGTCCTGATCACACATGAGAACAAGTTTCTTTGTAACACTGAGGTAAAGAGCTGCCTCATCCTCCTCTCTGCTCTGACTGTCAGGGATTACGATCCTGACTACAGTTTAATATGATATTTAGCTGAATCTTTGTAGGAATGGAGTTCATGAGGAGACATGAAGTACAGAGAGGACGGACAGGACAGACTGTGGTAATGGAGACTGCATGCAAGTGCTGCTGCTCATCAGCCACACTTCACCCTCCTCATTTTCTCCATTCCCACAGAGATTCACTTGTATTTAGGTTCATGATTCCTGACAAGCAGAGAAAGATGAGGTTCAGTGTTGTCATATGTTATCAGGACAGGTTTTGTGTGAACTAATGGGGCAGCGGCCATTTTGCTTTTCCTGATGATTGCTCCCCAGACAAAACGAGCCATTATAACTAATGAAATGTATTTGAGAAAATATTTATTATAAAGTAATATTCAAGCATTTTCATTTTCTTAATTCCTGGAGAATCCCTTTAAGCTCAGGCACCCTGCCTGGAGAGGGGGCCTTAAAGGGGTATTCCCATCTTAAACAATGGGGGCATATCGCTGGGACGCTCACCTATATCGAGAACGGAGCAGGCAGAGCTGTGCCTGGAGGACCCCAGGTTTCCCGGGGTCCGGCCACCACCAGGTGCAGCTCCCCGCTGCTCCCACAGAAATGAAATGGAGCGCACCACGCATGCGCGGTCAGTGTTCCCATTCATTTCTATGAAGCCGAAGGAAATAGCTGAGCCAACGTTTGGCTATTTTTGGCGGCCCCATAGAAATGAATGGAGGGAGGCTGCGCACACGCAGTGCGCCCTCCATTCATTTCCCAGCTCTGTTCTCGATATAGGTGCGGGTCCCAGAGGTGGGACCCATACCTATGAGACAATGGGGGCATATCCTAGCAATATGCCCCCATTGTCTAAGATGGGAATAACCCTTTAAATACCCAGGGACCCTTAGCCATTGGCTGGGGAAGGTTTAGTGAGCGTGCACTCTGGCCCTTTGAAAGACTGGACAGGAGCGTGCATGCATCCTAAGGGCACACTAGGGAAGATGATGCAGGCTAGGAGAGGACACCAGTGACCAGGACGCCAGATTACATGGTGAGTGACGTGGTGTCTGCACCCACAAGGGACAGCAGGAGAGCGGTGGGCACCAACTGAAGACCTAAAAAGAGGCAGTAAGTCAGGACAAGCAGCACACAGACAATAGAGTGATCAGGCAAAGGTCAGGACAGTTGGCAGAGGATCAATCTGCTAAACAAGGGTCAAGCATGAGAGGTCAGAACATTACAATAGTTCATGTTTGCTAGAAGTTCAGGTACTTTCCCATAGAGGATGATGCTCTATATAACCCTAGGAACGCTGGCAATGGATGGGGACAGAATAGCCCGTGCACTCCCGGACACGTTAAAAGCCAGGAAGAGCACTCTCACCCTAACGGAACCAGCAGAAGGAAGCAGGCGGGCATGACCTACAACAAAACATAATTTGGAGCAGTGGGTCGGATGAGTATTATTGCGGTCATGCCCACAGGGAGAGTGGAGATACCCTCACGCCTGGATCCCCAGCATCACCATTTAAATTATTTAGTTGTGTAAGGCGAGAAATGATTCATCTGTATAAGCATACAAAAGGCACTGCAAGAAATATGGTGAGAAGCTCAAAAGACAAAGAGGGCACTGCCTCTGCCTGGAGGGAAAAAGGTTCAACTGAGACAAGGCTTCTTTATCATAAGAGACGTAGGTGAATCTGTGGAGTAGTTACCTCAGGACGTGGTCACAGCAGGAACAGGTGGTGGCTTGTAATAAGGCTTTAGACGATTTCCTAGAAAAGAACAACAACAAGAATTATGGAAATGTGTAGGATTCATCATTTGAAAGTTGATCCAGTCTGACTGCCACTTGGGACCAGGAGGGAATTTTTCCTTTCTATGGCACGTTGGTTTATGTTTTATGTTTATTTTATAAGTTCTTCTGGATCAATAGTGAGAAACCAATCTCTAAAGTTTACCCCTTGTCTTCATCTCCATTTCCTGGTTTAATGTATTGTGGGATTCAGAGTCTCTGGCAAGATCTAGAGGTAGTACGTCTAGGATATGCCATCAATGCCAGATAGGTGTGGGTCCCACCTCTGGGACCTGTTCCTATCTCCAGAGCGGGATCCTCGGTGTGCATGCAGAGCTACCCTCCGTTCACCACTATGGGAGTTCCAAAAACAGCCGAGCTCTGGCTTGGTTATTTCCGGCAGTCCCATAGCGGTGAATATAGAGGTGGTTGCGCTTGCACAGTGCACTCTCCATTCACTGCATCGGACTTCTGAAAATCGCTGAGCGCAAGTTCTTTAAGTCAGATTTTTACAATATGCCAATTAAGGCGCTCTCAGTAAGGAGAGATAGTAACCCCAAATTCTAACCTAGGCCTCTCATCCAGTTTTCTCACCCAAATTAAGGCATTCTCCTCAAGGAGACATAGTGCCCCCCAAATCCTGACCTACTAAGCCAGTACTCTCTGTTCTGCACTGATGAGGGACATTAAACCAAAAACAGCTGTCTGCAGATGAGATGCTGTCTTAGTTAATATCTGAGTCATACATTAAAGGGTCAAACATTAACTTATAGGATAGCTGCCTTACATATGGTGGCATCAGAGGCAGAGCTTGCTAAGAGTACCTTCTTCCCAGAATTCCATAGGAGCATGTATAGTCTATGAGTCTCCTCCTGATTAAAGAACTCTCTGTAAACAGAGATAGTACCCCCCAAATAACATAAAATAAAATAAAAATAAAGTATATATAATTGGAATGACCGCAGCCATAACAACCTGTACTAAAAAACTGACAGTAATGCCTTTTTCTTTAAAAAAAATGAAAAAGCAATCAAAAAACTCATATGTACCACAAAATGGTGCCAAATAAAACATCAACTCATGCCACAAAAAACGCAAGCCTTGGAATGCAAGGATAAAAAAATAAGACTCGAAACATGCCGCTGTCTACGGAGTTAAAGAGCTCCTGTCAGGATTCATAACCATATTAGATCAGGCATACTGTCTTGTATGGAGGATTGTGCTGAGTGACATGCCCCCTGTCTTGTAGCATTCCATTGCATTGTTTTTGAGAAATTTGTACTTGATTCTTATGCTAACTTAGTGTAAGGAGCACTGAGGGGCAGACTTAGCCCCTCGGAGCACTATCATCCATAGCCACTCAGGCCCACTGAGAGACAGGGCTAGAAGTCCTCACTGTCCTTCTACCTGGCCCAGAAATGTTGCTCCTGCACCGGTGAGAGTTCAACCGGCACATGCACTTCTAGATCTCAGGAACAGCCAAATGAGATCTATTGCACATGCGCCGACTGAACTATCGCATGTGTAGTGCCCTGGAGCAAGGGTACTTTGGACTATGGAAGTTTGTAGACATTCCTACTATGCAAAGCCATTAACTTGTACTGTGATTTATGCTGTTGTGTGCACTGATACTGGTTCATATTGTTAAACAGCATTTATATGTTCATTGTAATATATTTTCTGTTCATGTGCACTGTTATTACACTATATCTGCACTGTGGAAAGGTATAATGCACAGCCAGCTAGTACTGACCTCCTGACTGGTATAGCACAGTTATGTATGTCTGAAAAAACTGCTTATTCATTCCCATAGACTTGCATTGAAGCTCTATTCAAGTTTATGATACACAAAAATTATAACAATGTTTCTGTTTAAGCTGTGTTTCTCGAGTCCACTACTCCCATTAGAACAGGGATCAGCAACCTTCGCACTCCAGCGGCTAAGAAACTACAACTCCCAGAATGCAAACATGCTCAGCTGTTTTTTGTTTTTTTTTGTTTCAGAACATACATCTGGAGTGCCGGAGGATGCTGATCCTTGCACTAGAAGGTTCTAGTTCAGCTAGAAAATGTATTTGAGGAGAGCGGTCCGAGCCCTTACTTTTCTGCAGATAGGGACCTGCGCTTAGTTGGAGAGACTTTGACAGACTGCATGAGTGATAAGAAGAAGACGCTGAGATGGAGATGCTGAGCCACAGACCCCGGATTACCAGCCTTTTGACCAGGGTACCAGCCTTCAGCCAACAGCTAACAGATGGACAGCTAGCTCAAGCCTTTCTTCAGCATGAAACCTTCTTCTGCCCAGGAGGAGACTGGAGAAGCCAGCCCTATGCCTCACCTGTATTATCTTGCACTTGAGTTCCGCCAGTAAAGAAGCACACTGGTTTACTACAGACCCTGACTCTCTGAATTTATTTCCCAATTGGGATGCACCAAGCCTTACAAACCCTTTCCTAAAGCAGGAACATATGGTGACATATCGACGGTGTGTGCGGGGGACCCACCATAGTGTTGGGACCACCTTACCCAACCCACCCACTGCATATGCATGAAATTTCAGGGCCAGACAAGAGGACAATGAGAATGACGGGCCCTGACATTCATTGGGTTACAGTGAATAGAGAAGTGGTGAAGCAGTGCTGCGAACTACTGAGGCTGAGACCGCGATGGTGGCGCCACAGACGCCGGGTTACCAGCCCTTTGACCAGGGAGCCAGCCGGACTACTCTGCCACATTCCCTGGGCCACCAGCCTTTGGTCAGGCCAGAAACAGAAGGACAGCTAGATCAAGCCTTTCCTCAGCATGAAACCTTCTTCTGCCCAGACAGGAGGACAGTGAGAATGACTGGCCCTGACACTCATTGGGTTAGAGCAACTAAGTGAGAATGGCAGTGGTAAAGTGGTGCTCCAAGAGACTAGCCCCACCCCTAAGTGCTTCAAATACCTGATTAGCATAAGAATAAAAGTACACATTTGTCAAAAACATTACAACAAATTGCTACAGGACAAGGGGTATTTCAGTCAGCATGATCTTCCATAACAGGCAGTGTGCCTCTTTTAATAGGGATGATCCTGCTGACAGATGCATATTGAGTGTGCATGTGTAGATCACTTGGAAGGAAGGTTAACAGTAGTTGTAAGATGATTAAAAAGTTCACAAGATCATAGAGATCTAATACTCACCTTTTGCGTTTTGTATGTAAATTTTTGAAAGGCTACAAAGCCATAACAATGTGATTTGCATTGCGACCATAACAGTGTCAGATACAATACCCACAAAACAGCGTACCGAAGAGGACCCAGACTCTCTTGACACATTGTAATATATTTTAATATGACTCACACCAAATGTTATAAGGAAGAAGTGTATGAAACGTGAGTGATGTGGTTCGGTTGCCTGTGATGTGGTTTTTATACGAAAGCCAAGTTTCAGCGGTGCTATATAAAGCTGCAGTGGGGCTTTCCTTTAGCAGGACAGGGATTCACTTTGCTATCCTAGCCCTGTATCTAAATAACAATGCTGAGGCAGGGTGGACTTCTGTCACCCAACATCGGGGAGACCTACATCCCATAATATCTGCAGCTGCCAGCAGTTGGGGATTCACGTGTGGTTAGCTAGAGGGCCACATGTGCCTTGCAAACTACTGTCTGGAGAAGACTAGTGTAAGGCAAAATGCCTCCATCATCACGTCAGTCACAGTGCCTCCATAAATGTAGCAGCCAGGGTCAGACACAGTTTGCATAACAGTGCTGGCTACGGTCCTCATTAACAGCCACAAATTGTCAACCACAGTTCACACATAACAATGTCAGTCACAATTCTCACATAACAATGTCAACCACAGTTTCCACGTAAGAATGCCAGTCACAGTTCCCACAGTCACAATGCCCACATAACAGTATCAATAACAGTGCCTTCAAAATAGTGTCACTTCCCCAATAACATCAGTGTAAGACACAGTGACCCTATAACAGTGTCACAACTAGTCCTGGTAAGATTGTGGATTCATATTCCTAAGATAGCAACAGCAACATTACCTCCATAACAGGAGCCCCAAATGAAACAAGCATTTCTCATTCCCATTGCGCTGTGTTGTCTACTAGCAGGACGTTACACATGGCCAGCGTTCTGAGGAGATCAGTCTCTAACAACACTGACAACCTGGAACTTTCTTGCTGAAAATCTTAGAATTCTTTAAATGGCCTGTGTATAAGTAATACATAGTAAATATGAAAGGAAATTCTGAAAATATTCAATAGGGAATCTGAGAGTTTCCTAAAAAATATTTAAAGGCTTTTTCCAGGGACCAGAAAAAAATTAAAACCAAAAAAGAAGCACTACTCACCTCCATCGATCCCACTCCACTGCTGTTCCAATGCTGCCGTGGTTACCACTGCCATCTGCTCCTTGTCCCAGTTTGACATGCCGGAAATGCCAGCTTAACAAATCAATAGTGGTCACCGCTAAGGCCAGTGACTGGCAGATTGGCCTTTACTGGTGTGTTGAACTGAGGTAGGACGTGGACAGCAATGTAGACCAGAGCAGTATTGGAACAGCAGCAGCGAAGGAATAAGTGGAGGTGAGTAATGCTTCTTTTTATTTTTAACTTTTTCAGAATTTTTTAAAATTTACTCAGCCTCTTAAAAGATTTATTTGGCAGTCGAAAAATTATTTGGCAATGATTTTATTTATTTTATAATACACTTACTAATTTGCTTGTGGTGGCAAACATGTCCTGATCAGACATTCTACTCCCGAGTGATGTGGTACAAGAAGATCTGTAGTTTCTTCCTGCGCTGTGATATATCAACACATTTTCACATGACATAAGGACTTCTTCCCCATCTTGCTCATATCAGCTCATCGTCGAGCATGTGCAAAACTGCCAGCCCCTTTTGATCACATGATCGTAGACTTTCCTCCAAGAACAGGAGGGGGAGTCAAGGGGCCAGCTTTATTTTTTTTTTTTAAACTATTCTTTATTGAATGAAAAAGGCTAACACACAATATATTTTTTTAAACTCTTATTTCTAATCACCAGTCCCACCCTCCATGTGGCCAACTGGGAGGAGCAAAAAAAAAATCATCATCCCTTCTTGATCTGTTTGGTGACTGGTTAATTCCAAACCAGGGAAGCCAGATTTTATTCTATGTGTTAACTTGATTTAAACCCATAAAATAAATCCTTTCATATTAAAAAAAAACGTATTCAATAAACCTTCCCATTCCTTTATTTCCGGAAATTTTGCTGAACCCCGTTAATTAGTAATAATGATACGTGCTATTGTCCAATATTTGAACATTTAGCGGCATCTCCATTTACTTCTACTTCCAAATATTGGAAACAAGGGCTTACTGAGTTACAGAACAGAGTTCTAGTGCCAGCCACCTGTAGGCACATGGTCAGGTAATATACATATTGCATACGGTATGGTAGAATGATAGGGAATGGTAGGGATGGCGGGATTTGTTGTCTTGCCTCAAAGCAGGAAGTAAATGGGCAATACGTTAGTATTTTCCGGGAAGCAACTTTTTCACAATTTTTCTCCATGGGAGGATTAAAGAGCAATGTTGAATCCATAATTCTCCTTTAATAAACAGTTATCGTGTATGGAGTCATAAGTAGGATGAGTAATATATTGCGAAACAGCATCTAGCGCAATAAGTTTCCAGTTACCATATCAGATATGACAGGTAAATATATACCGTATGTGGGACTGGTTCCACCTTAATAAACAGGAAGACTAGGATCTGAGGGAATCGATAATTATTGTCTTGGCAGTTCGAATGTGGCTTGAAGGGCATATATGTAATATTATGGTGGTTAGCATCACTGTCTTTCAGAACTGTGGTCAGGGCCTACTCCAACGTAAGTTGGGCACCAAGAGTCCACAAGGAGGTTGGAAATAGGAATGGAACAGGTGCCCAAAAAGTGATGCACTACTGTAGTATGTGAAGTCATTGGGCAAAGTTTTAAAAAAACAAACAAACAAGGACCTTAAAGGGGTTGTCCGAGTTATTTTTTTGTTCTTTATATGTTTCTAACTTGTCAGGTATAACAACTTTCCCATATACTTTGTGTTTCTAAAGCTGCTGGTTTCTCAGAGTTGACTGAGGGTCACATGACCTGTGATGTCACCTTATCTCCCTGGTCTGTGATGTTTCGTTCACAAGCCTCAGAGTTCAGATAAGAGTCTGTACACGAGACGTCACTGGCCACGCCCCCTGTGTTTGCCGGGCTCCTGCTATCTGCTCTCCCTGGTTTCCTTCAGATAAAACATTAACCCCTTCAGCCAGAACACACTGAGGGCTCAAGGCTTTAGAACAAACAGTAGCTGCAGCAGTGAGAGGAGACAAATGCTGGGCAAGGAGCTATAGAGGAATTGTATTGTACAAGAACAGGTAGGGAGAAATTCCTGTATGTATTAGCAGTGTCATTGTACAGCTGGGACTTGTAGTCCTACACATACAACATGCTGCTGAGTACTCCAGCAGGCAGACATGTCACTCAGCACTTGTATTCATTCCCTTTGCAGAGAGGGGGGGGAGAGGGGGGAGGGGCTGAGATTGTTGTTACTGCATGTAAACAAAGACCAGAAGAGAACCAGGGAAATGAGGAAATATAGATTTTTTTTGTCTAAAACTTGCTTAACTTAGTTATATATTGCTGCCCATCAGATTTGAAGTGCTATATATTTTTTTTCATAACTCGGACAACCCCTTTAATGTTAGAGCATCGAGCAAGGTTTCATAAAAAGCAAGGACCTTCAAGTCAGAGCAGTAGAACATCAATGTAGCTCTTTGTCCATAACAACAAGGACTAAACGAGAGGACTAATTAATAGTAACCTCAAGAAGACCTGTGATGAGCCCAATATTTTAGAAGTAAGCGTTCCCACATAACACAAAATCTTGTGAAGAACAGAGTATGAGTCAGACGTACACAGGAATGTAGAGTGCCTTCAAGTGTAGGGTGTGGTGGCCATGAAGAAATGAGGGGGGTAATGCCAGTTGTGGAAAGTGTCAGGAGTGGTCACAGACAAAGAAAGAGAGGAGGATAGAAATAACGAGCGGAGACCGGGACAATGGAAAGCATAGTAGATATAGTTGTGTTCAACCCCTATAACAGACTCTCAGGGGCACTGAGGTGCTTTTTAGATTTGGGAACTATCATCTTAAATGTGCAACAATGCAACTGTAGGCATTTAAGAGGCACACGAACTGTCTGTGGGGGACAATTTCTGGTTATTTTTCAATCTTTTATATGTTATCCTTCCTCTTCTGTAATCTGCAATTGTCTTTCTAATCATTGGCAGGCTTTTTTCAGGAGGAACTTGGAAGAAAGACTTGCCTACAGGGAGCGGTTGGCATTTCGCTTCCCAGTCTTTGTTGTTATATATCTGATAGGACTTTTATTTGGTTCAGTTTAAGGAAGTATGATAAAACTTGAGGCCAACAACCATCCAGCCAAAAAGTACATTGGTTGTCTTGTCTGTTTATTTCAGGGTTCCTTGGGTGGGACTTTGCCCATACTCTGCCTGTCTATGGTTCGTCATCCTCTTGAAGAACAATATAGGTAGACGCACAGGCACAACCCCTCCTCCATGTACAAGTAGATTCTGAGATAGCCATGATTAATTTGGTTGTTCTATGAAGACAACTTATCCCCTATGCATAGGATAAGGGAACAGTGTCTGAATGACGGCAAACCGACCTTCAGGGACCCTCTGATCATGAAAAAGCTGGTCTGTGCTCCCCCACACTGCCATTCCATTTAGCTCTCTAGAGCGTCTGGAGATAGCTGAGGGCTTGTCCTTGACTATCTCTGGTAGTCCCATAGAGTTGAATGGAGTGACGGACATACATGCATGTCTGCCACTGCTCCATTTAAAGGGGGGCACCATCCCTTTTCTCATGATCAGTGGTGGCCTCAGTGGTTGGACCCTCACCTATCAAACACTTATCCCCGATGTGTCGATAGGAGATACATTATCATCATGGGACAACCCCTTTAAGTTCTGGGTCCAGCAGCATCGTCCAATCCTTTATAGCCAAGACAGAATACAAATTCAGCAACTCTTTTACTTCATGCGTGTCAATGCAGGATCAACAAAACAGTGTGTAGATCCTGCATTATTATCCTTCAATCGCATATTCTGCAACTAAGCAGCATGCACATACTTGGGTCTTTATTGAGGACAATTTGTAGGATTCACAAATGAATGATTACAAAAAAAAGCTATGGTATGTACTGAACTACCCTTTAAAAAGTACTTAACGGAACAGTAAACCTAGAAATGGAAGTAAACAAAGAAAATTGTTGCCCTCACGGTTTGACAGTCTGCAGCCCGCAGGGAACAAAGGAGTTAGTCTCCCACTGATCTGATCCATCTTCAGCTGGAGACCAACTGAAGTGGTAGGGCTTAAAAAAATGTTTTGTCCAACCTGCAGATAGGACATTGCAGGGAGGCTCCTGCTCTGGCCACTTGTCTACCAGCTTGTCAACAAGACAGTGAGGAGGAGGAGGAGGGGGGGCATGGATGATCTCCTGGGACACAGAGAGATTTCTTAATATATTTCTGAATTTTAACTGTGATATGAGACAAAATTGAACGGAGGTAAAGGAGGAGGTGCAGGGAGATAGCGCTGAGAAATATATATAATACTGCCCCTTAAGTGACCTGTTACCAGGAAGCAGCTGAACAAAAAATTTTCATATCGCTAATATTTATTTATGGTTTATGGAGACAAGCATCAATGAGTCGTGAGCTTAAGGCACAGTCAACAAATTGTTAAATATTATGGGAGTAGCAGACAATACCTCTGGCACAGAGCAGTTTGACGATATATGACATTCTATGCTGAAAAAAACAGAAGCACAGACTAAAAAAGTTGGCAGTCAAAATTATAATAAATTAAGGTGTGGTCCGAGGAGAATTTCCAAAGGTGTCGACTGCGGCTGTATCACGTTCAACCCTAAAAACACACAAAAAAAACTATCTAATTATGTCAACCTAATGAGCACATTTCCAACGTCATTACATAGTGACACAGCCATAATGAAAAAAAAATAGGCGCCGTCAAAACCATTACGTCTGGCATCTGTCAGCAGTTTTGTACCTATGACGCTGTCTGACTTGTTGTTTGTGCGCTTGGCAGCTGAAGACATCTGTGTTGGTCCATGTTCATATGTGTCCGCATTGCTGAGAAAAATAAGGTTTTAATATGTGCAAATGAGCCTCTAGGAGCTACGGGGGTGTTACCGTTACACCTAGAGGCTCTGCTCTCTCTGCAACTGCTGCGCCCTCTCCGCTTTAATAGACTGGGCCATGCAGTGAAAATGTAATCACGTCTGGTCTGGTCAATCAAAGTGAGAGGGCACGGCAGTAGAAGACAGAAGTTAAAGACTGGAAGTGCACGCTCCTAGCCGTGTACCGGCTCCCCCTACCAAGGATAGGGGAAGCCGGATGTAGTGTGCAGCAGCCCCTGTACTCAGGAGTTGTACAGGGCTGTCGCACATTAGTTCCTATGAAGATCCTGCCAGGGCTTTATTGGAACTTAGTGTAATTCTAATGCATTGGAGACTATTAGAAAAGCAATCTAATCATTGCTTGTTATAGTTCCCTAGGGGAACTATTAAAAAGTATTAAAAAAAAAAAGTTTTTTTTGAAAGATTTGAAAAGATTGAATAAAAAAATCAAATCATCCCCAAAATGAAAATAAAAATACATAAACATTTTTTTAAAAAATATGATGGGTATGCATGCAAAAATGTCCATACTATTAAAATATTAAAATATTTATCCCATACGGCAAATGCAATACAAACTATACATATATGGTATTGTTGCAATCGTACTGACCAGTAGAATAAAATTAACAGGTCAGTTTTACTGCATAGGAAACAGTGTAAAAAAACAACCCATAAAACTGTGGCGAATGGTGTTTTTTTTTTAATAATTTTTTCATGCTTCTCACCACATTGCCTGCAACAGTAAATAGCGCCATTAGAAAGTGCATCTGTCTGGTAAAAACAAGCCCTCATACAGCTATGTGAATAGAAAAATAAAAAAGTTATGGCTTTGGGAGGGCTGGGAGTAAAAAAGGAAAACAGAAAATCACACGGTCTTGAAAGGGTTTTGAAAGACGATTCTTATCCAATGTTTAAAGGTTGAGTTGATTATATACCCTATTAGGGAATTCTGCAATTTCTCTTTTCCCCTGTGGTGGCACTGCAGGGAAACTGATTGGATTAATCATTGTGGTTCCAGCAGCGAGTCCGCCTGTGATCGGCTTGATACTGTAGGACCCTTCCAAGCAAAAGGTATTGCACATTGTGGACGACCCCTTTAAAATGGCCGTGCACTGGTCCATCAAAAGTTGAAAAAGGAGCTCAAGTATGTTTTATTTTACTTATTGTGATTATTTTGTCATTGGTAACAACAGGAAGTGAAGTCATATTGGTTGTCACTTTTACATTAAATTTAGTGACCCCCATGGGTGGACTTGTCATAGTCCCTACAGGGAAATTTCCTGGTGGGCCAATTCCCAGGGGGCCACTTAATTTCTCCTCTTGGCCATCAACAACATACATAAAGATCTGATGCTCTCAGCATTAAAGGGGTATTCCCATCTAACAAATGTAGTTTGTATAGTTAGATATAGCCATACCAGTATTATTACTAATAGAATGTATTTATA